>LOEQ01003933.1:42266-54513 GCA_001685075.1 Bramus lutescens
ATATATATATAATTAAATGATATATTAGAAAAGAATTATCTCAAATAAATAATCAAGATTTTAACTTTGAGATTGGTGGGCATAAAACAAATCAGAATCCAAAGCAAACAAAAGGAAACAGAAACAATGGAAGACAGAAAACAAAACTGATGTGGGATGTCCTTCTGTATATGTGTTGCTTTTATTGGTTAATGAATAAAGCTGCTTTGGCCTATGGTAGGGCAGAATATAACCAGGCTTGAAGGGATATAGAGAGAAAGAAGGAGGAGTAAGAGAGATGCTATGTCACTGCTGAAGGAGACAGATGCTCAGAACTTTTACCAGTAAGCCATAACTTCCTGACAATGCACAGAATAATAGAAGTAGTTTCATTCAAGATGTAAGAGCTAGCTAGAAATATGCCTGAGTCATTGGGCGAGCAGTGTTGTAATTAATATAGTTTATGTATGATTATTCGGGTCTGGGCAGCCAGGGAACGAAAGAGCAGTCTCCGGCTACACAAAACCAAGTCAGTACTAGAATCTGCTTCTTTGAAAAGATCAGTGAATGGCCAGGAAAAGAGGAGGTGACACTGGTGACCAATGTGTGGGGGGGGGAGGTATTTCTACAGACCTTACAAATGCAGCACGTGACCCAAATATCTAGAGAGTAGTGAGTGAGTGCTGCTGACAAAAGTATGCACTGTCTTTGACAATATTATACCTGCTGCAGTGAGGACCATTCAGCAGAGAGCAGCAGAAGGACCCCAAGTCACTGAAGGCACAAGAACACAGGTACCTATTTTAATAAGGTTGTGGGGCCAGATACAGCATGGTGAGGAGGAACTACAGGGAAAGGGGGCAGTATTTTGGAGGAGGAATCATGTTTGCCTGTTAAGGCGGAGAGGAAGGACCAAGCAAGGGAAGTCAAGGATTTGGAAGAAGCAGAGGCATCCGGGGCCGGCAGCAGGGGGAGCTCATCAATGGCAACAGTGGAACAGCCTACTCTGGACAAGACAGACTCTAAGCCAGAAGGGAGGATGGTGAGGACGAGTAGAGGTCAGACTAGGATCGGTTTATCAGTCATCTGTCATTAAGAGTTTCAGATTGCTTTAGAAATGGGAAGATGGTAGTGAACTAAGATTCTAGAACAGGATGTAGCCTCTAAGGAGCTTACAAGGTGAATGGCAGGACACCTGGAAGAGCTGTATCATGTGCAAGGCTCTGCCAACATCTGTCAGTGCTAGAAAGTAAAGATTTCAGGCTCTGAAGGCCAACAGACCCACCAAAGATGTATTATAGGCACAGCTGTGGAGAGAAAATGATGGGCACATTGGGAATAAACTGCTTCTGCTAGGTCATCTACGGCTCAGTAAAGAGAAAAAAGCTTCCGGTGAGAAAGGGAGGGTTGTGATGGGTCAAGGTGGAAGGTAGGAGTGGTGGGAAATCCAAGCAGTTTCTCTTTTGCCCCAGTGATGGCCCCTAGCCCTGGGGTATCTCTCTTTCCTTCTGAGAGCTTGGTCTTCCCAATTCAGAAAGCTTGCTAGAGGCTAAACAAGGCCAGGGTTGGGTGTCTAATAATTGCAACCAACACTTCCATCTGCTCTGGCTATGGGTACAGGCAAGGCAGCAGTACTGGGAGAAGAAAAACGAGGGAGAGTTGTTAGGATGTCGATGTAGTTTGGCCTCTAGCTCATGAACTAACTTTTCATTGGTGCCTCAGCTTTACAAATGCAAATAGCAGCTACCATTGAGCCACAGGCTCAAGGTCACTGGTGCCACTCTTGTGCCCCTAAAAGCATCAAGGAGAAGCTTAAATGAAACTTTAGCCAAGAACGCTGCATAGATTATTCTAACCAAAACATAGGTTAAATTTTCAGCCTAGTGCTTCCTTTAAGACTCATTATATTCATGCATTCACTCATTCACAACTTTCATTTTGAGACAAGTCAATGCTACACTGCCCATGCTCGCTTCGAACTCAGAATTCCCCAGCCTTAACCTTCCAAGCAGCTGAGATTTCAGGCATGCATCACTGCAACTGGCTTTCACATTACTTTAAATGAGGTTCTGAGTAACACTTCAGAGCGCCTCCTCCTTCCTTCAAGCTCACTACCCGTGGTAGTGAACGTAAACACTGCTCTCCCAGAGCTGTGGCCTGAGTCATCCAAGTTTCGCTTCTAGAAATAGAACACAACCCATTTCTAGGTTGGTTAAATTATATGACTTTCCTGAAAGCGCATTCTTCTTTTGACCTTAGAGGTGTGAATTGCAAGCAGATAAGCGACTTGTCACTCAATACATATCAAAACAAGAGATGGGGGGGGGCGCAAGGAGGATCGTCAGGACAACGTCTGTGACTGGCAGAACTTGCCCTGGTAAATCCTGCAATCTTCCTCAGTGACATAGGCGTTCGCTCCCCAGATCAGCATCTTGCGAATGTAAGATGGGTTCTTAGCAGCAGCAATGAGTGCAGTTATGCCTCCATCACTCCAGCCCAGGAGAGAGACCTGCTTGAACTGCAGCACCTGTGGGCAACACAGCAGAAGGCATGGCATAGCTCCTGTTGACCTGTGACCAGCGCAGCAGGACACACACAGCACAGTTACTGTTTACCTGTGGCCAGCACAGCAGGACACACGGCCCAGTGACCACTCCACTCTCTTTAAAGAACCTGGGTGGTGGCCATCAGAGTTCTACAAGTCTGCCACTTGGAGACCTAGTGTCAATTAGCTTTGCTACAATGTAATTGTCATAAAAACTTGAGTATACAGCATTATTTTGACCTATGCAGGAGGCTTATCTTCTGCCTGGATAAAACGTCAAAGGACAGAATCAGCAGAAATCCGCTGTATTTGGGTAGGACAAGCACCGGGTGTGCATACACCCGAGCAAGGTTCAGAAGGCAGGCAATCCTATAGATTGGAGAGGAGCTTAAAATAAAAGGCAGCAGGGTATCTGGTGAAGCCACAGCTGCCACTGTGGGAAGAGCTGCCTAGAGACAAGAGGGAGCATGGTGTCACGGTAAAGCTGCATCTGTCCTTGGGTGAGCCAACCAGGATCCTGAAAATGGACTCGTTGAGAAATCTGACAAAGCATATGGAAGAGGCTTCTAGAAGTAAAACAGAGCGTCTGAAAAGATTAAAAATAAGGAACCGACAAATGCTGGGATCATACGTGTGTGTGCATACTCTGGATAACCATCTGACATTAGCATGCAGAATGCGGATACATTCTCTACAGCCTGGCATACTACCTCCTGGATTCGCTCACTGGGAGACAGACCCAGGATATAATACACACGGCACTGCTCAAAATCACAAGAGTGACAAATGTCCCTGAGCACCTTATAGCAAAAAGTAGCTTAAAGTTAATCGTTTACCACTAGATGATGCATGGAATAAGACTGCGCATACATCCAGTGAATTACAGCATCTCTCTCTCTCTCTCTCCAGGGTTTCTCTGTGTAGCTTTGGTTGTCCTGGAATTCACTCTGTAGACCAGGCTGATCTCGAACTCACAGAGATCTGCCTGCCTCTGCGTCCCTGAGTGCTGGGATTAAAGGCATGCACCACCACCACCCTGTTTCAGCAGCTCTCTTGTACCTCCTGGGGTTACATTCCAAGATGCTGCCCCACCACAGAAGATTTGTAACATAGATGGCACCAAGAGCTCTACACACACACACACACACACACACAATCTAGAGTGGATATACTGGACAGGCGATGTCTTACAGTTTGGGTAGGATGGAGGTAGGATGGATGGGCAGCATACATCACTGTACCACTCAGAATCACAGGGAATTTAAAACTCATGACAGATTGCTACAGATAATAATAATGAACTTGCACTTCAGAAAGATAGAAGGAAATATTTTGGAAGTTTTCCTCGTGAAGAAATGATACATGTTGGGGGGCTGGGGGAGATAGTTCTATTGGCAAAGTGTTTGCAGTACAAACATGAGGATCTGAGTTCTTTCCCAGGACCCAAGAAAGCCAGCCATTGTGGCACATGCCTCAATCCCAGCTCTGAGGTGGAGACAGGAGGATCCTTGGGGCTTGTTGGTCATCCAACCTAACCTACTTGGTGACCTTCAGGCCAACGAGTGACCTTGTTTCAGAAAAAAAGGTGGAAAGGAACTAAGCAACAATAGCTGTTGCGACAGGCACGTTTAACCTGATTTGAACATTATGCAGAATAGACATGTACTGGAACCTTACCTAACCCCCCATGGAATGTACAACTTTTATGTTTTAATAGATAAGCTAAAAAAACTTAATTTAAGTTATAAGGCACTATAGATTATGAATTAATTATTTCTGTAATTTTTCACTTAATATTTCCGTAACTGAAACCACAGAGAGTGAGATCATGGAGAAGGGACAAGGGCAGCAAGTCTACTGTATATTCACTGGGAAGGAAGCAGCATTCCTTGACACATTTTCAAAACAGCAAACTTGGAGGATGGGAGGTAAAGTCTGATGCCGCTGGTATCACACCTCTAATCCCAGCACTCAGGTAGAGTCCACCCTGCTGCTAGTGAGGCTAGCCAGAGTTACACAGCAAGACCCTGCCTCAAAAAATCAAAATAACTATGGAGGCCCCAAAATGTGAGCCTATTTCTACCTTGTCTGAAGGTCAGAGAGTTTTTAGCTTGCTCAGAGTTGTTGACAAGTGTGGCTACACATCCTGACCTAGGGTGTGGTTTCTTGGTCTCTTTGGCATTAAGATGGCCCATACAGGTAGATTTACTCCAACCTGACCAATGGTCAGGATATTAAGGCATACTTCTGCTCCTTGGACACTTGGTCTAGGGTGGGTTCACTGCCTAAACAACAGAATGTTACTGACCTGATGTCTCAAAGTTGAAGCAAACTGTCCTATTTGCCGTTTGTATCCTGTTAAAACAGTCTTTTGTCTTCTTCCCCCTTTTGTGTTTGGAAAAATTAAACGCAGGTGAATTTCAGTATTCACTCTCCCGAGACTACCCTATGTTTCTGTTTTATTATTTTTAGTTGCATCTTTGTGCTCTTTGTTTATTTTTTTAGTCCTCATGCCCCTACTCTGGTAAGTGGTATTTGTCCCCGAAAAACACCCAAATAAAATACCATGTTTGCTTAAAGGCATTGATTCCTCACCTGGGCCTACAAGGTCATTAATTAAAAGCAAGGTAAAAGCTGGACCTCTCCATCTTCATTTTGTATCTTCTTTGGGTTGGATTCCTGCTCAACTCTGGTTGTAGGCATGTTAAACATTCAAGGAGCGTCTGTTTAAAGGCTGGTGGTACATAACCAACGTAACCAGTCCTAAGCCCAGCACTGGTTAGTTTTATGCCAACTAGATACAAGCTAGAGTTATCAGAGAGAAGGCAGCTTCAATTAAGAGGGAAAGAGAGGAAGAGGGAGAGAGAGAGAGAGAGGGGAAGAGAAAAGGGAGAAAGGGAAGGAGAAAGCGAGGGAGAGAGAGAAAGAGAGGGAAAGAGAAAAAGGGAGGGAGAGACAGAGACAAGGAGGGAGAAAGAGGGGGGAGAGAGGGAGAGAGAAAGAGAAATAAAGAAAGAGGGGAAGAGAGAAAGGGAGGAAAAGAAAGAGAAAAGAAGAAATAGAAAGAGAAATAAAGAGAGAAAAGAGAGGAGAGAAAGAGGGAAAGAGAGAAAGAAAGAAAACAGAGAGAAAGAGGGAGAGAGAGAGAGAGAAAGAAAAAAGAAAGGCTGAACAAGGCAGCAAGCAGCACTCCACCATGACCTCTACATCAGCCCCTGCCTCCAGGTTCCTGGCCAGTTTGAGTTCCTGTTCTGACTTCCTTTGATGAACTGTGGTATGGAAGTGTAAACTGAAAACACCCTTTCCTCCCCATGCTGCTTTGGTCATGGTTTTTCTTTACAGCAATGGTTACCCAAACAAGACAACCCCCTTCAAGGCTGAAGAACATAGGAGCAGTGGTGACATATTACCGTTGCCTTTTACAGTGTTCTGTTCCAGACCCACATTGTCCCAAGCCTGAAGCCAGCTTGGATTCCAGGAATAGCAGAGCCTTACAGACAGATCACCCTATGAGATGATGCCCCACACCCAAAAGCATGGGCAGTCCTGACTTCTTCAGGACCTCACAGAACCAGAACTGAGCTAACACCAGATCATGCCTTGACCAAGACAGCTTAGTTATACAGACTTCCTGCTTCTTTTCCAGTTCCTGCTCTACTTAAAGCTAAGGTTCATGTCAGTACCTGGAAGATGGGCAGACAGGCTTCCTTTTCACCTTCTCCAAATGGCAATTTTGTTAAAGATGCATTCCTGCCTCTTCACCACCACCTCTTGCTGCTTTCTTAGGGGTGAGTGACTACACCTGGCACACTGGAAGCCATTGAGCCTCTGGCTTAGGACTCCAGTTACCTCAATATAAAGCTGTGTATTCTGCTGTGTGTAAGTGTTGTAGACCTGCAATCCTGGCATGCCAGGGGCTGAAGCAGAGAGATTGAGATCTCATGGCCTGCTTAGACTACATAGTGAAACCCTGTCTCAAAACAAAGCAACACAAAGCAAAAATTAAAACTGTGCACTGATGTATGCCATGAAACTGGCTGGAAAGACACAGCCTTAGCGTCTTGGTAGTAGCCTCATTATATGGCTGGCTCTGTTCTGATTCAGTCCTTCAGGCCTTCCTTATATAAGACTCGCATTAGGTATTTATTACCTTTGTGGAAAGAAAGAACGCCAGGCATTAGAATACATGAAGGTGGGTCCAGTCATCTTTCCCCACTCCAGCACTTCTCTGCGTCTCACCTTCATCAGGTCAACAGCATCCTTTGCATCCCTTTCAAAAAAGTCCAGTGGGAAGTCTCGATCTGGGGGTCTGGACTGTCCGTATCCTCGAGGGTCCCAGGCCACCACTGTGAAGCGTTTCTTGTTTAGGTTCTGAAGTTGTGGTGCAAAATCGGTGCTTCCACTTCCTGAAAACAGCCACCGGGTTACATTCTGAATGTTCTCAGTGTCGCCGACACACCAGAGCGAAATGGAAGCGGTACCAAAACACAGTTCTTGGTTCTTTCTCTTCAAAGTAAGCTAGGAAAAGCTGCCCTGCAAGGGCCGACTCCACCCAGTGGTGAAGTTCCACGCCTGGTGGAGTTAGGACCAGCCTCTGAGCTCCTCCTAGTGGTGATTTTGAGGAAGCGAGGCTCAGGACCCGTATTTTTGTGGCTCCTTTGACAGCCTTTCAATGTAGTTCTCCTACCCAGCCATTGAAGGAATTAACTAAACTGGATTGAAATGAACCTTCATATTTGATAGTTTCTGGGTCTCCTTTCTCTCTCTTTTCGCTAAAGAAAAATGACTAGGAAATGATGGAGACCCCAGTGGCATCTAGGTAGAAGTCCAGATGTTTTCATTTTCATTAAGCTAATATGAATGACTCTTTAGAGTTTATTTTTCAGCTACAACCAAAACAGAGGAAAGGAAATTAAAGCATGGAAACGTGAATCCTTAAGAAACCAAATCATATTTTATAAAACAAATGAGCCTGTGCCAAGAGCCTGTGGCAGCCCTGTCTGGCAAGCCCCCTGCTCACCAATGAAGGTGTGGTGTGGTCACATCCACTATGTGTGTGGAAGGTCACTTAGTAAGAGCTCCAGCAGCAGGTGTATTTACTGTGCTTTTTTTTGTTTGTTTTTTATTTCTAAGCACCCACTATCCAGGCCACAGAATAGACAGGAAACACACCCAGTCGAGCTCAAAAACAGACCAGTGGCTTTCCAGCCCTTGTCTACTGGTCTCTCACTGGAGCTTCTTGTCTATCCCTGATCTGGAAGGAACTATCCTGAAGGAGGTGCAGGAATTAGTGCAGGATTAGAGGGGGGTAGACTAAAATTATAGATTCCCAAATGAGGAAACAATTGCATTTGAAGACCAAGAGTGCTACAAACATTTTGAGAATATGCATAATTATCAGTGTATGATATCAGAGTGACCCATGGGTACTGGGGGACAAGGCAGGAGACAGACTCTCACTGTTCCATTTTAAAGCTTTAGAATCATGCTAATATTTTACAGAAATAAAAAATTATACTGGGGTGGGTGCTTTGTGCAGTTAATGGCTGCAATGTTGAAACAACACAATAATAATAATAATAATGTGGTAAGTTATTTTTGCTGATGATTTAGCTGTACATCAGCTATTGGAGTAAATATCTCCTTGATTACAGAAGCTTAAGAAAAAGGCACTAAATGTCCCAAGGCTACGGTGGGACTCTATCAGTGAAGGCCTAGCAAGGAGGACCAAAAGTAGCTGAAAATTTTAGTATGTGACCTTTAGGAGGAAGAGGCAAGTCACAATAAGTATATACTGGGATTACATAAATACCTAAAAAAATAAAGCAGCAACCCTACATGCCTTAGAAGTAGATTCAGAATGTCTTGAGAGATCATTGCAATCTCCCTCTGGAACTTTCTATACTTGGACTGCTGTTTTATGAAGTTAGACTGAGATTCAGTGGGCTCCAATATGCTCCGTACACTACAGAAAGTGATGTGTTAATCTGATTGTGATTTTGAAAAGGACTTTAAGCTGGCTGGGGATAGTGGCACAAACCTGTCATCTCAGTATGTATGAAGCTAAGGCAAGCTTAAAGTGAGACCCTGCCAGGAAGCAAGAAGAAAGAAAAGTCCTTTAATAACCCCTTTCTTTTATTAAACAAGTCAAACACACACAGCCCTGCTTCCTGTCCTGGGCTTAGCACTTCAAATCTCACATTCCAGAAAACCTTTGGATATGAGGCAAACTAACAGGTCACCAGCTCACTATATTCATCTTTGGAGCCCTCTTTCTTTGGACTCTGTCTCCTTGACCCCTGCAGTCCTCCCCAAGAGTAGGAAAACATTTTTACAGTGTGTTTAAATGTGAGAAGAATGGGTAAAAGAATGAAACATTAATACAGTAGAAAGTTATTTACTTTTCCAAACCACTCAACTCTGAGTGAGGCAAGTATTCATTAAAAGCCTTTAGCAAGCACTAACATAAGGAATTGATGCTTGGCATCTACCGTCATGATACATCATGGGGAATCCATAGCCTGCAGAAACAGTCTATTCAAATCCACACATACCCAGCATCCCAGGGAGCAGGAGGACTGCATGCTCCCCTTCTCCCGTTCGCTGGTAATGCAGGTGAACGCCATTAACAGCCACCTTGGCAGAAGTTACTGCAGTGCTGGAAGAGAAAGAAGTCCCCGAAGGAAGACTTATTGGTTGTGTCAAACTGGTGTATTTAATACAACAAAGCATCAGTTCTCGTGCACGAATGAGCATTGGTACCCCGCTCAGGCATGCTGCACTGCTTTGATCTGTACTTCAGCTTTCCAATCAAGGTTGTGTTCCCATTACAGACTGCAAATCTGAACAGCGTCTTCCTGTTTCAACCCATTGCAGCACCCAGGGGCTTGCCTGCTGCCCTGGTTAGGCTTTTTTTGTATGTGTGTATGTATGTATGCTTGCATATATGTATTTATTTATGTATTTATTTGCCACACAAGCCACCATCATCTTAGAAGAAGGAACTTCAATTGAGAAAGTGCCTCCATTAGATTGGCCCAGAGGCAACTCTACAGGGCATTTTTAAATATTCATAACTGATGTGGGAGGGCCCACTGTGGGTAGTGCCACTCTTGGACAGGTGGTCCTGGGTTGTCTGTACTAGGAAGCAGGCTGAGAAGCCGGTAAGCAGCATTCATCCATGGCCTCTGCTTCAGGTCTTCTTGCCCACTTCCTTGATAGAGGGCAGTGTCAGGCAGGATGTGGAGGGCGTGCCAGTACAGCTGCCAAGAAGCATGGCTCTTCTTCTTGTGGACTGGCAGTAAATTTAAGTCAACTACTGACTTCCCTTTTCTTCTACATTCCACATCCCATCTCTGTCCTTGGTCAAAATGATTACCATAATGTGGCACTGTTTGAAAAAACAAGGGTTTTTTTTGTCTGATTTGCTAAGTTCAAGAAATAAAGAGTACAAGCTAGACATGGTGGCACACATGGAATCCCAGCACTTGGGAGGTAGAAGGACAGGGATTGCCACAAGTTTAAAGTCAGCCTGGGATGTATAGAAAAACCCTGTTGTAAACAATAGCAACAAAATTAACAAAGAACATGGGTGTGTGTTGAATATTGGTACATCTAATATTAGCATAGAATTTCTGAAAATTACATGACAAAATTGGGATATAGGAAAGCCTAAAATAAGCTCATCTACACAAACATCAGAGGAGCAATAATAAAGCCATTAAGTAGCAGCAAGTGACTTCAATTTGTTTTTGTTATCATTCTATTTCTTCAAAGAGCTGAGTTTTACTGTTAGGATGGCTTTAAGCAACTTAGAATCAAGACAGATGCAAATCAACACATTCTGCTAACAAAGGCTCACTTGAACACAGCACTTCACTCACAGGCTCCCAGCCCAGCAGGAGAGAAAACAAAGACACAGAGGATTTGCTCAGGGAGGGCAAGGTTATGCTGGAGGCTCCTGAGCTAGATAAAATTTCCTTCTGGTGTTTCTTGTTTTATTAAATGAAGCCACCCCCGAGCAGCTGACTAGTGTTTACTGGGCTCATGTTAGTGGTAAAGCACACAAAAGTGCTGTCTCCTCCCATTTACTGCTCTCTCTGCACTAAAGTTCTTGGGGCCGGGATGGGGGGGCTCCCTTCCCTGCAGTATCAAGAACATGCTCGTCGAAGCCATTTTGCGCTATGCAGGTATTTTGGACAATTTTTCCATTTTCCTCAACACACAGAGCCAGTGGCTTTCGGGAATGGTGCTGCTGCCACAGCCCTGGACATCAGTCTCTCTCTGGAGCACTGGTTCACAAAAGCTTTTTTCCTTCAGTCTCTTCAGTAACAACAACAACAAACCTAACTTCTTCCTGCATTGGCTGGATCTAAGTTTTGGTTTCCCAGTCCAGATGTCTTTCTGAATTCTCCCCGCCTAACAGGAGTATGGAGAGGTTAGGTGGCTTAGAGGGCCTGTCACTAGAAACTGCAGCAGGGAAGGATCAGCAAAGGCTTGGAAGTGACTTTGGTGGGGAGAACAAGAAATATCATGTCAGGTTGGGCAGAGGTATCTGAGAGGAGAGGAAGGGGTCTTCTGTGAAGAAATGCCAAAGAAGGCATTTCATAAAATGCAGATAAGAATACTGCAGGGCAGCATTGCTGGGAGACCATGTGGCATGCTCATAAGCCTGTGTCCAGCCAGGCAGAGTGAGAGGACAGAGGAACTGGATGGTATGCTGGGGGTCTTCAGTAAGCGGAAATGGTCCCTGCTGCATCAACACAGGCATCCAGTGTGCCGCCACACCAGNAGAAAACTATTTACAAACAAAATTATTAATCTTAATAAATTATTAATTTCAAACATAAGGAAAAGTTTATGTTCAATCATAGAATGACTGAGAGCTGGCTTATTTCCACAGGCATACATGATACATCAGTTGGGGTCATTTCAAGCCAAAAGCATTGGTTCCAGCTTGTCAGGAGGTCTCTATGACAGTGGTCAGGCCTTGTGCAAACAGCAAAGTCCATGTAGAGAGGCCCAGGCTTTCAACAGCCCTAACACTTGTTTGCTTCCAGAACTACATTCAATACTGGATTGTTCAAACTCTCAGATAGGAACAAAGACAGAAACCCTCAGAAAACTTAAAGAACGATCTACCCCTTTCTTTTTGGCCATCAGAGTCTCTTTTCCACCCTTCCCTCCCAAACCTCCAACAACCTATCTTCTAACCATGATATCCGAAGCAGGTGTGTTTATGAGATTGTGTTGAATTTTACAAAGTCCCATGACTAGTACAATCCCGAGAAACACTCTCTGGGGCACTAACTGCTTCCAAAGTCACACCTTGCAGGACACTTTGCATGTCCCTCTGAAGCTTAAGGCAAGCAGGAGATGGGCAGATAGATACAGCTCAGTGCTTACTGTGCGCTTGTGTGGAGCCTTTCAACTGAAGGTGGAGGTGGGTGGAGTTCAGCCAGTTCAGCCTACCTGAGCTTGTTTCTCCTGCTATTTCAGCAGGGCTCAAATGCTGAATTCAAACCACTGGCCAGCCTTCTAAATCTGTGAGCCCAGGCTATACAGCTCCACAATCTGAATGGGAAGTAGGCAACTGTACTTATCCCAACAGGCTAGCAAGACTGAGTTAATTTCTTAGAGAACATAAGGCTTAAGAGTCCCCAAAGTGTACCTTCCTGTCTCGTGTGTCCTTAGCTCCCACCTGTGAATTTTCTACATGATACC
>LOEQ01003933.1:56890-87874 GCA_001685075.1 Bramus lutescens
AAAAAAAGCGTGTTCTCTCTTACAAACCTAGCTCTCAGGATAGTTCAGTTGGCACCACTCCATGCTTGCAATTGCTATGGTGTCCAAAGCTATGGGGAGGCAGGGCCACCTGCTGGACATCGCGGCAGGGAGACTATTGTTTCCTGCTTTTGTTGAGAAACGGTCTCAAGTTGCTTCAGTTGGCCTAGAACGATGAGCTGATGCTGATCTTGAGCTCCGGATCCTCTGGCCTCATGCTGGGATTACTGGCCTGCATCACCACACCTGGCTACATTACATTTTTTCACCTATCTATCCCTCTACCCTTGCTGCTAAGCAAAATGGCAGCAGGCTTTTAGGTTACCCTTGTCAGCATTTATTATGTGAGTCTTCAAGAACTCATCGTTTCTGCACTGCATTGTGTTAACTTTCTGCATCACCATGGCACGCATTTGAGAACAATTTAAAATGAAGAAAGGTTCAGGGTTTCAGAGCTTTCAGGCCAAGGTCACCTGGACCCGTTGCTTTGGGCCTGAGCAGCACATGATGGTAACAGAGGTAATTGGCAGAGGCTGGGAAAGAGAAGGTGTGTGTGTGTGGGGGGGGGAGGTTGTTCAAAAGAAATCATTCAAAGGATGTTCCCAGTGACCTGTTTCTTATAGCCAAGCTCCACCTCCTACAGTCTTCCAATAAAGCCATCAAACTATGAACCCATCAATGAATTACTTGGTTGATTATATCAGATCCTTAATGATCCAGTCACCCATCAATGACTAATCACGGGTTAAGCTTTCAACATCATACGCAAACCAAAACTATCATTTTTGTGCCAGGAACCTTAAAATGCTTCACTTTATTTTTAATCTATATATAACTCTCCCTCCATTCCTACCTCTTTACTCTCAAATTATAGATAACAAGATTATGGCAAGGGAAGTTAGGAAGTCTTTCCCACACGGCTGCGGAGGGTATTCAAACCTGCTTTGTTTCATAATGCTCTGTTAAGACACCATACCTCTCACTGCAACAATACTTGCTCTTCATTTTTTATAGTCAGCTGCTTATAAAATGCCATGGGGCTCCCCCCCCCTTTTTTTAAATTTTCCCCCTTTTAAAGCAAGAAAACCACGAAGCCCATCTTGGTTTCCTCCTCTCTTCTCCTTCCTCAACTTCCTTGACCCTAAAGCCTGGACATGAAGGAAGAAGCAATTAGTTCACTGTCTCAATTTTTGGTAATATCAGGAACTATGAAACATTATCAAACCAAGTTGCTTGATTCTAGCCACAAACTGGATGTCAACCTTTTAGATAACTTTGTAAAGTGCTTACACCAGGGAGAAGCAGCCCAGGGTAAAGGTAGCCTTATTTGGATGCTCAATCCTCCTGCATCAGCCTTCCAAGTGTTGGGACCACAGCAAAGAACAGCCGAGGAAGTGTTAACACAGTTAAAGGAGCTTCCAGATGTGTGGACAAGAGTTAATATATTATTAAAACTTGTATTGAATATGAACATGTTTTGGAAAGTGTGGCTAAAAAACAAGGTGGAAGATTCCTCCAAGGAACTGATGTGAAGGAATAAAAAGCAAAAAAACAACAAAAAACTATGTTGTTGGTTGCACTATCAAGATGCCATTTAGCCCAACTTGAATAGAGAGCTGACTCCCATCAGTTGGCCTCTGACCTCCACATGAGCACTGTAGCTCATGCGCACACAAATAAACACACACAAAAAAGAGCCACCGAGTATAGGTGGGTTACTCATTTGTGAACTTTCATTAACTTAAAGTGAAATGATCAAAAATATCCTGTTAGACAGGCTACATCTTTTTGTAAACAACTCATTAAAAAGCAAAGAAAAACATACCAAGATAAATGGTTAAGATGTTTCTGAGGTAGAACTCCTTTTCTTATTCCTGCGTGTAACTTCACACGGATGGAAGGCAGGATAACAACCACAGCAAGTGGAAAACCTATGCTTGGGGGGAACTGTGGAGTCTCCTCCCTCATTTCCTGGTCGGGCTCACCTTGATTATCTGGTTTCTGCCCAATTATTGAAGTGGAACTTGGCTTGCACTGCAACCCTTCAGAAGTAAATGTGGCTTTTCAGGGTGGCACTTAAGAGTTGACTTGAGGGAAAGGCCTCTGAGCCATGTAGATTTCAGTGATGTGGCCTCTTAGGGACAGTTTGCGCTGCTTGGGCAGACCTTTTCACTATCAGCATAATGCAATGACAAGAAATGCCAACATGCGCAGTATATTAACACAAACATCATTGAGTACCCCATATTTAAAGTATAAAATTTTATTCCCCCCCTTTTTAAAGAAAGGTTATTAAAAGCAGAACCAAACAGAACTCTGGGTTCTGAGAACAGGGCTAGTCGCCCTGGGCCCTCAGTGTCCTGGTGGTGGTGATCTTGCTTTTTTCAATGATGTGGACCATGACAATCTGGCCTGGGCTTGCACCCCAGGCCACAGCATTCTGTATAGCTTGGGAGGTGGTTTTAAATAAGTGCTATAAATCCATGTTGGGCTCCCAGAGAGACTTCCACGTCCCATGCACTTGTTTGGAACAGGTACCACTGACTACAGTCATTAGTCATCATAGGCAGCTGAAAGGTGCAGAGAGCACATGAAGGGCTTAAAGAAGTCTTTGGGCCTAACCTATTAATGCTAGCTCTGTGTAGTTGGTTCACAGCCTTTCTTGTACAAGGGACTGGGCAGCATACCCACGAAGGTATAAGGCTTCATCTGCTGACTGTCCTTCAACTCACACAGGTTCAGCCACAACTCGAGGTGCCAAGCAATTGTCTGGATGTCACTGGTGAGCATGGCCAGGAAAAGACCTGGAAGTCTGTGGTCACAATCTGGGCCTAGATCTGAAGTACCTATCTTCTGCAATGGACCCACAATTCTTCCCTTGCAGAAAACTTAATAGACATGATTTTAACACTAGGACCCTGATTGCTACTGCAATTCCAAAACCAGCTCTGGCTTCCCCTGCCATTTCCCCCCACAGCTCCATTAAAAATACTTTCTAATCCTGTCTTCTTAAAACAGCATTAGAATACAGGTTAAGAGGGAAGCATTTAAAGACTATCCAGGTTCCTCCAGGAAAGCTTGGAACCTTCTCTGCTCCAATTCCCTTTCAATGTGCATACTCTATGCAGTTAAGGCATGAACCCAGCATGTGCGACAGAAGAGAGGCATATAAAGTTACAACAGGGTCCCTCCAAGGAACATGTAGCCATGTTTACAGACATTTTTGTCACATTTGGTGGGTGAAGTTGACTTGTACTACTGGCATCCTGTAGATGGAGGCCAGGAATGTTTCTAAATATTCTACATAGTAAAGGATAGGTCAACAATGGAGGATGAAGTGCCAACTAGTGCCAAAATGCCAACAAGGACAAAGCTGCTTTGCAGCCCACTCCAGGAGTACCATGTATCTTCTGAGGCTGCAGGAGATTCAGAATCACAACCCACTGTTGTCAACCAGACACTGGGATCTTTTCTAACAGCCTGTCGCTGCTTAGCCTCTGAACAGAAAGTGCCAGCAGTGACTGTAGTTGGTCCAGGCAGCTTTAGTCTTCTAGTTCTTCCACTCACTCCTGGGTTGCACATGGGCTTGCTAAAGGCACAAAGACTGAACTCTGAAGCTGCCCCTTTTTTTAATTCATGGCACACAGAAGAAATATTTTCAGTACATTTTTCTGAGTAAACTGAGGAAACAGTTCTACAGTGAGCAGTGCTGAGGCTCTGGCCATATCCAGGAAGAGACGACATTTCCTGATGAGCATTTCCTGCACACCAGTTCCCTCTGAGGAGTACACAGGCTGGAGAATGGCATGGAGGACCAGAATGGTAGGAGAAAATGTAAAATCTCACACTAGTTTTTACAGTAGTTGCAATCAGCAGTAGTTCTCAGTGGTGAGTGCTGGAAAGTGGTGATCTCCCTCTGTCCTGCAGTTTTTCCTCCTCCTTAGTACTCCTTAACATTTCCTCTTTAACTTATATATACTAGAATTGCACATGGTTCTTAAAGCTTCAGGTGACAGCACAGCATTGGATGCTAAAGTTAACAGATCCTATAGCTTTAGTAAGGACCATGACTGTCATCTAAGGCACCTATCTGGGCAGAACTTTACTGCACTCAGTGCATGAAGGGGGAAGTTAGTGGATTTTACATTCTTTGAATGTTTTTTCCTTCCTCACCCAAATATAACCATAGGAAACTGAGTAGATAGCACAGTTGAAGACTATGGCACAAGCTGAGCGTAGCCCATCTCCTCCAACAGCTCTTCTCTCCTTTTTAAAACCCAACAGGTTATTCTTTTTAACACTCCCCCCAACCCCGCCCTGTCCTGGGCCATTCATGCTTCATGCTTGTACTTTCTGAAGAACCACCATGGGCTTTAGACTTCTCTTTCCCCCTTCTCCAATTCCAAAATGTACGACATGTGCATGGGTCCAGGGCTTGTACCAAGAAAGAGTTCTGAAGGCCACGGGGCAAAGGAGGTTTATGCACCAGGCGAACTCCCACTGCCACAGCCCACCCAGGCTTAGCTCTGGCTGGCCTGTATCAAGTGGTTCAGCAGGTCTATCCTGCAACACTGGTGAAGTGCCCGGGCCAACTTTCCCACCGTGGCCCCCCTGGTGCCTTCCCGCATCAGCCACTTCTGGAGCATCTGGTAAACCTTTTCTTTCAGCCCGTCTCGTTCATAGTCGTGGTCAATTTCATCGATCTGAGAGTCCGTGAAGCCTAGCTTGCGGGCACAGTTTTTCCACTGCCGTCCCAGGTTTTCCCTGACAGGGTTCAGGTGTTTATCAGTCAGACTACTGGTGTTATCTGTCAAACAGAAAAGAGAAGATGCCTCAGGCTACAGTCCATTTGAACATTCTAGTGTCTGCAATGCTGAAATGCTACAGGAGAGTAAAAAGTACCAAGAGATGCAAAAAAGATAACTTTTTGTTTTGTTTGAGGCAATCTTGCTCTGTAGTCCCTTTGTCTCCTGGGATTATAGGTGTGCACCACCATGTCTCGTGATAACTGTTATTCACTTGTTGGACAATACTTAGCCTAACTGCAGCCATTAAGAGGTCTCTGTATGACTTAAAATAGTGTTCCTTTCTACTTAACAGATGTATGCCTTCCTGAGTCATAAGTAAAGGCTTCATGAACAAATCTCCTACATGGATGTTCCATTCAACTCCCACTTGCAGTCCTGTTCTAGTTAGACTACCTGGATGTCGTGGGGGGGTGGACTTTTGTTTCTTTGGGACATTGTCAACTTACACATGGCCACCCATCTCTATACAGTTCACATTCTTCTTACCAAGGACACTGAGACCAAGCGTAACCCTCATTTAATCACAATGTCTTCCCTTATCTCTCAGAGATGAGGCACACGTACTTTTCAAGGTTTTCTCTCCCTTCAAATTGCCAACCCTTCATTTTATATATATAAAAGGCCTTTCTCTTGCCACTAGTTCCATCATCTTAGACCTTCCAAACAAATAAGGGAACACGTGAAAATAAGAAATGGCCCAGGGTGGTGGCACACGCCTTTAATTCCAGCACAGAGGCAGATGGGTCTCTGTGAGTTCAAGGCCAGTTTGGTTTACAAAGTTCTAGGACATCTAGGGCTCCAACCCTGTCTTGAAAAACCGAAAAAGAGAGAGAAAAAAAGGGGAAAGTCATCATAACAGCCTTTAGTCCTTATCCCACTTCAGAAGGCCTAATTTCTAAGGAAAAAAAAAATTCAAACACCTCATTTCCCCCTCAGCTCCCATTAGCACCACAGCAGCACAGAATCTGTCAACTCTGGCAGCAGTCTAAGAGCCTCCCAGTAACTGCAAATTGCCAGTCTCTGTAGGACAGGAGCCCTGGGTGTCAGTAGAGTCACAAAGGTCACTTCAGTTCCTCAAAAGCCAAGAACCCACCTCTTAGGCATTTTAAAGGTCACTCTTCCAATGGGGTAGTTCAGCAATTGGCAGAGTATGCAGCCTGTGGGCCAAGTCTGGCTCCTGCTTTTTGTGAATAGTTTTGATAACCATACCTATACGCATTGATGTGCAGACTATCTATGGCTGCTTCTGCACTCCAATGATGGAGAGGCCTCAGGACAAGCAGAGCCTTGCCTATTACATGCCCCTTCATAGAAACAAAACAAAATAAACACACACACACACACACACACACACAAAAAACCCCAAAACTGCCACCTCCAAAGTTAATCAGAAAGCTGAATTCCAGTTCCTTTTTGAGACAGGGTTTTGCTATAGCCAGGCTGACCTGGGACTCACCATCTTCCCAATTCAATTGCCCTAGTGATAGGATTACAGGCATGCATCACTGCCTCATGGCAGGAAGCTGTGGAGACCTATGAGAACTCGTTTTTATTACGGAGTGCTATGGAGGGCATGGTCTTCTGTGTTTTACAAAATTCCTTTGCTGCAGAGCCAAGGGAGTCATTTCCCCAAGTCTGAACAGGATCATGGATAATGATGTCACGTTTAATATTCACAGTTAGTGTCCTACATTTTCAACACACATTGATGAGTATAAGCTTCACACCACCACCACCACCACCAATAAGATACTGTGATTATCCCTGTGTTAAAAAAAATGGCTAAAAAAGGATTAAAAATTACCGAGTAAGGGCTGCACTGGCTGGCTCAGCAGCCAAGAGCACTGGCTATACTTGTTTGGGTCTGCTCCAGCACCCACATAACTCACAACCATCCTAACTCCTGCTCTAAAGCATCTGAAGTTCTCTTCTGACCTCTGTGGGCACCAGGCGTGAGTGTAGTGCAAGCAGACAAAACAGTCACACATAATATATATCTAAAAAAGTTACTGAGAAAATATAGGATAACTTTCAGAGAGAATCTTAAAAGAAAATTTAAGATTCTATTATGTTCCTCTCAACAAGTACAAATGGTCAAGAAGTGTCTAAGTCATAAGACATTGTATCCTTTTTAAAAAATCCCCTTGAATGCTGGGGACTCAATTCAAGGCTTCATGCATGCTAAGCAAGCAATCTCCTAGCGCGACACCTCTGTCCAACACTGGTCCTTAATAAGTATTTTACCGAAGATGGCATGGTATTTGGGATCTGACTCTTCTTTGCACATGTTGTCTGGTAGTTGTGAACTCAGGCCAAGATCCATATAATTGTAGTTTCCAATTTGAACACCAGAACTATTGCATATAGTATATCTTATGGACTCATCTGAATAGAGAAAAAGATATAGGTTAGGTACATGAGATTGAATGCAAGAGAAAAATACACGGCATGTAAAGGTGGAGGACTTTATTACAGATGTTCAGCTGTTTATCCTATGACACCCTAAATAGTCATTTCTTTAAAATGTGGCTACTTGACTTCAAAACCATTATGATGCCTACCATTGGAAAAAAAGAAGACATCAGTGTTGGCAAGCATGTGGAATAATAAAGCACCCATATGTTGTTGGGAATGAATATGGTATAACCAAAGTAGAAGACAGTATGGGGTTTTCTCCAAAATTAAAGATAGAATTACCATATGATTCAGTCATTCCATTTCTAGGTATGACACACACACATGAACGCGCGTGCGCGCGCGCGCACACACACACACACACACACACACACACACACACACACACACATACTTTCTCCCACACACCGCAGAGATAGATAGACTGACTGACTGACTGAGATTTCTACATCCATGTTTACAGCAGCATTACTCAAAATAATAGCAACCCAAATGCTACTTTATTCTCCTTTCCCATTTACAGGTAGACATGCTCTTCTTATATGGAAGTTAAGAGTTAGAAAGCTCACATTTGTTAGGTCTATCAGAGCAGAGAAGCAAGCCGAAGAATCATGTCTGTGAGATCCTTTTCAGGGTACAGTAATTCCATGACTCATTGTGAACTGAGATTCCCCTTACTACTGGCAAAAACTCAGCATCATTAAGAGACTCTATTCTTGGCAAAACTGGGGCTTAAAGACAGAGTGAGAACTCTTGTAGAAAACTAGTAAGATTGGGCTACTCATATGGAGACAGGACCAGAAAACGACACATTAAATATTGGTGATGACTGCTTTCCACTCATGCAGATTCAAGCTTTGTAAGGGAAGGAGCTCAGGCTGCTTGCTCATGTTACAGTTCTCCAGCAGTCAGGCACAAATCAGGAAGTGTTAGAGAAGTTTTTATTGAATTAATCATGAATGAATGAAATACAACGGTGACACAAAACATTTTGGCTGCAAACTCAAAGGAAACAGAAGGACATCCCACTCATGAGTATATGTACTTATAGGTATAGATCTTGCTTCATACCTAGTCTAACAATGTGTTTTCCACAGAGATTACAAGAACACCTAAAGAAAAGGCAGAATATTTTGGGGGAATTTGTCATTTTGAAAGACTAATTGATTTGTATCAAGGAACACAGGGGCTCATGCATGCCAGGCCAGCTCTGTACCACTGAGCTACACAGCCAGTTCAGAAAGTTCTGTAGTTCGCAAAGCTTCCTCTACATCTGCTGATTTCAGGATTGCAGTACAGTTAATGCTAAGGGACGACATCAGGGTAAGATAAGATAGCATGGGAACTATTATTTGGTAATAATGATGGACACTAAGTTACTTCCATGCCAGTGTATTAGAAACTACAACTAGCTTGGATTTCACCAGAGAGAGCTATGGAAGATGAAACATACCTTTCTTACTACAAACTGTATTCTATATCTACACAAGAAACAAAAATACCTAATACTTCTTTCTTAGCCTCAGAAGACAAGAAGAAAGATAAAACGAATGTAAGAAAATACTTTCCATTTATCGGAGAGGCTGGTATCTCACACAGGATAAAGAGAGTTGCTTATCAGTTATAAGTGTTGTAGGATAATGCTCTTGTAAACTGTAAAGATTTGTCACTCATATTAGTTTAATAAAATGCTGATTGGCCAGTAGTCAGGCAGGAAGTATAGGTGGAGCAACCAGACTAAGGTAATTCTGGGAAGAAGAAAGGCAGAGACACAGTCACCAGTCAGACACAGAGGAAGCAAGATGAGAATACCTTACTGAGAAACGGTACCACCAAGCCATGAGGCTAAACACAGATAAGAATTATGGGTTAATTTAAGCTGTAAGAGCTAGTTAGTAATAAGCCTGAGCTAAGAGGCCAAACAGTTTGTAATTAATATAAGCCTATATGTGTTTATTTGGGACTAAATGGCTGTAGGACCGGGTAGGATAGAAACTTCTGTCTACATATTATGATCTATAATCCACATTTGCAGGCATCCATGATGAGTCACAGATCAAACACAATCAGTCCATGTGGTCTGAGGGAGACCGTTTCAAAGTGGAAGGCTGTAGCTACTTCAAAGCTCTGAGTAACTTACTCTTTGTCCCCATCAATAACTTAGAATTGATGATAATGCTACTGGTGGCTTCATTTTCAGGGGAAAAAGGACAAGATAGGGATTATTAAAAATCATTTACCTGTTAGTGGCAAGGAGATGAATGGAATGGTAGGTGTGCTTCCTGGTAAGTTGGTCTCAGGTACCGGAGTTTTAAAAGTATTATACATTTGGTTTGGATTTGGCCCAAATAAAACTCCTGCACTTGCAGGTCTAAACCCATGCTGATTATATAATCCGTTGTTCCAGAATGGCACTCGTGTTTGGCTGGCTGGCCCTGACAGCTGGTGTGCTGCATTTCCATAACAGGCTGGGCTTGGATCAGAAAGACCTCTGGCCCCTGCACTCTGAACATTCTCATGAGGTCTCTGCTGTGCAAAGGGGTCATGGGAGACTCTTCGTTTCCTTTCCTCCTCTCTGCTATGAGCCACTTTCTGCTTTGGCTGCGGTTTTGCCTGTTTCTCCGTGAATCTTCCAAAAGCATGGTAACCGGCTTCCTCTTGGAGTTTAGCCTGCACACTGCACTCATTCTCTTCCTGTGGTTGTTCTGGAGAGGAAAAAAACCAGGACTCCTCCACAGGTCCCATCTGGAGTCCCTGGGAGCTGTGCAGCGAACCGGGCTGTTCTGCAGTGGGAAAGAAATGATCAATATAAAAAGTAAAATAAAACTTGAACATTTTCATGAACCTGTCCTTAAGTGACATGCTGAAAATAAGAATCATGAAAAGTATATAACAGTTCCCTTCCTATAGGTTTAGTATATGATTAGCAGGAACCCTGTCTGTAGGGGAAAAACATGGGCATTATCATAAGCAACAAAACAGAGTTTTGCATGGATGGCTGAGGCAGAAGGGGACTTGCATTGGATCGAGATGGTAACTGTCATCTTGGAACCATGTGGGGTCTAAAAAAGTAGCAGCTTTGTCCTGTGCACATCTTATTGTTCTTTTGTTCTTTAAAAGCTCATAGAAAGGCAAGAGAGATGGCTCAGTAGTTAAAGGAACCTGCTGTTCTCACTGAGCACTTAGGTTCAGTTCTCAGCTCAGGACCCAAGTCAGGTGGCTCACAACAACCTGAAACTCCAGTTCCAGGGGAGTTGATGCCCTCTTTTGCACACACACATCATATATATGATTATATAATACACACACATACACACACACATATACATATATACACATACACACACACATAAATTGTTTGTGGGAGTGCAGGTCATTACATCCATGACTGGATGAAGTTTGGAAAAGGTTAGGTAATTTGCTTCAGATCATATGGCTATGACCTTGGTATCTCACATGATGTGATGTCTTCCCTTCTGTTGTACTAAAAAAAGAAGCACCCCTGCATGAATTTGAGGCCAACTTTTCTGGAGTGTTCTGATCTCAAGGACTCTGCACCCACACGGGTCCCCAACTTCCTCCTGAACTGTCACTGTCTTCCTGTGAGATGTATCAGATTGCTTGCATCAGGACACTGTGAATCTGGTGAGCACATAGTTAAGAAGTATTTCCAAGATACATAACTAGATTTTAGAGTAGGCATGAATTCTTTTAAGGCAGCTGTTTGAGCTTACATTTTCTTCCAGTTTCCATACAGATTTCAGAAGTATTTTAGGGACTCAAATGAATGAATGAGTAAGCAAATGAATAAATGGGGGCATTACCTGAATTTGACCTGCTTGGAGGCAAAGGTACACAGTCATTCTGGAGAGAATACATTCTCTTCAAAACTGTACTTTGATCTGGATACTCTTTCTATAATCGAGAAGATACACAGACACTTTAGTAATTGGCAGAAAATTATTCTGAAAAGAATCAAGCTCTTCACACCATCAAGACATTTCATATAAATTTAATAAGCAATAATCTTTTCTCACAACAGTTAACTTATATTTCCTAATTTCAACAGTTACCACAAAGCTATAGAGTTACATAAAACAGATAGACAGATCAAAGGATAAGACTAGAGAGTCTAAGAAATACTCTCCCACCCTCATTATATGGTCAACTGATGTTTGACCAGGGTGTCCTGGAGCACTCAGAGCCAGAAAACTGGATATACTCATATGCAGAATAAAGATGGACCCTTATCATACACAAAAAGTAACTCAAAATACACTAGTGACCTAAATTCAAGCGCCGAAACTGTAAGACTCTTAAGAGAATACGAGAAAATGGTCACAGTGCTGGTCCTTGCCACGTTCCTGCTGCTGATGACACCAAAAGCACAGCTAACAATTCTCATGCAATTAAATTAAACTTTCACTACATCAAAATTAAAGTGTGTGCATCAAAAGAAACCATCAGTAGAGTGAAAAGGCAACTCACAGGATGGGAAAAATATCTGTAAATCCTATATATTTGATAAGAGATGAATATTCCGAATTCTACTACAATTTAATTTTTCTACAACTCAACAACAACAACTACCACCACCATCTTTACCCCTACATATAACCCAATTTAGAAACCAGCAAATGGAGGGCTGGGGCTATAACGCAATAGTAGAATACTGCCCAGCATCTGCAAAGTTCTGGTTGGGCTGCAAGCACAATGTTATTTTAGTCAGGCATGGTGGTGGGACATGTCTATAACCCCAGCACGTGGGGTGGAGTCAGGTGGATCATGAGTTGGAGATGTGCTTTGGCTCTTTGGATTGACGTTGTCAAAAACAACAGACAAACATCCTCAATGTGGAAAACATTGAATTGATGTTTCTCCAAAGAAGACATTTTATGGGAACAAGCACTAGCACAGGAAAGACACTCAACCACCAGGAAATGCCACTTCATGTTGAACAGAATGGCTAAAACACAACTTAAAAATAGCACGTTGTGAGGTTATGGCAACTGAACTCTTGTACACTGCTGGTGGAGAATGTGAGATGATTCAGATGCCATGAACAATGGTTTAAAGGCTCCTAAAAAGTGAAACAAGATGTCTATATGGCCTAATAATCATCCCATTTCTAAGTAAATGTCATAAAGAACTGAAAGCACATATTTAGAGCAAAAACCTGTATACCAGTGTTCCCACAGTATCATTCTATAATAGCTCACAGGGAGGAACAACTCTGACATCTACCAACAGATGACTACACAGACAAATGTGATGTCATACACACTGTAGGATATTATTCAGCAACAAAATTAATGACATGGTAAACAAAATGCTTTTACAAATGGAAAAACTGTACGGTTTTATTTCATGGGCTACCTAGAACAGACAAATTCAGAGACAGAATATAAAGACTGCCGGGGGAGGGAGAAATAGGGACTTATTATTATTTAATAAGTAGAGTTTGTGTTTAGGATGATAAAACTCTAGAAATGGAAAGTGGTGATGGCTGTGCAACCCTGCACATTTTAAAATGGTTAGAAAAGTTAATTTTATCACAATAAGTAGAAAATGGGGTGGAGATACAGCTCAGTTGTAGAGTACTTGCCTAGCATGCATGAGACTCTAAGATGAATCCTCAGGATCAGGGGAAAGGCATGAGAGAAAATTTTCTTTCAAATATTAAATAACATTTTTATTAAAGAAAACATGAAAGTGTAGGAAATTACACTTTTCCAAAGCCTACCAAGCAAACAAGGCTAACATTTTTGTAACTTTCCTTTAAGATTTTTTTCTATTCACATTTGTACTTTGTTCTTAACATAATGTTCACATTAGTAAGTGCTTCAAAGGCATTTGAATGCATGATTTGGGAAGGAATGCCATAGCACATTAGTATGTCCACACCTTGTAGCATTTTAAATATTGCTTTTATTTATCATGAAATGTAGCTTTATGTTTTGTTTTGCTTGAGTCGGGGTCTCACTATGTAGTCCTGGGTTGTTTTGAAACTCCTTATCTACATCAGGCTGGCCTCAGACTCACAGAGATCCACCTGCATCTGCTTCTCAAGTGCTAGGATTAATAGTGTGTGTTAACCATGTCTAGCAGTTTCATGCATTTTAAACATTTTTGCAAAAGTGATTTTCTTTTTATAGTTATTTTTTATTACACAGTGAATTTAAATAAGAGTTTTGAAAAGTCACACAATGCAGAACACACAGAGCCATTTCTGCATGCCATTCCCTCCAACCCTCTAGACTGTTCTCTATGGGGAATCCTTATTCAGAGTGGGATGTCCAGTCCTTTTCTCCCTCTAGACACTGGCATGCACACTGTAATGCATGCAAACACACACACACACAATATGAAAAGAGTCGCAAAGTGCCTTTTTGTGGCTCTTTGTTCTCACTAACAAGTCTTGAGGAGCCTTCCATGTCATTACATTTTATTTTCTCCTCTTAATATTGGCTGTGTGAGTTTAGATCAATCATGATTTGGGGCATCTGCTTAAGACATTGGCATTGTTTCTGAGTTTTTACTTGCCAACTGAAGTATAAACAACTTTTGAAATAACATGTTTGAGTGTGTATGCTAGGACGGGCTCCTAAGGCTGTGAGTGTGCATACACGGACAGTTTCCTAACATTATAACACATGTGAGGAGACAAGATCTATAGGTTATTTATCATCCAAGAAACTTCATCAATTGGGATGTCTGTATTTATCAATGCTTACTCTCACCAATCACTCAAAAACAGTTATCTTAGGGATTAAAAAAAAAGTGATTCAATTTGTTTTTCTGTGATACCAAATACAGTTCTGAAATTTGCTGATCAGTGACATGGTATTTCTTCTTATGATGATGATTCTTGTTCAAAAACATTGTTTTAGTGACTTCATTAGTTCCCTGGGGTGGGTATGTCTGTTTGCTTCTTTTCCCCAATACTAACTTAAGCTTGTTTAGCTCACTAGAGAATTTCGGTGGGATTTTTTCCATTAGGATTGTGTTCTATACATCAATGACATTAGGAAAGCTAACAACTTTATCAATTATGTGCTTCTTTTAATCCATAACCTTATGCCGGCATTTATTTACCTCTCTCTCATGTCTTTCTAAAGAGTTTCTCCATGTTTGCCCATCTGCAGGACACTATGTATTACCTGGTATGACTTGATTTCCCTTGTTACTGGTAGGGCTACTTTTCTGATGCAGCTGCTGGCTGTTTGAGTGTCTCTTTGGTGATTTGTTGACTTCAGTATTTTGTCTCTGTATTTTTGTTGCTGCTTGTTTTTATGGTTGTTTTTGAAAGAGTCCCGCTATATAGACTTGGCTGGTTACAAACTCAGAGGTCTACTTGCCTCTGCCTGAGTATGTGCTACTACATCTTGCTTCTGTCTATGATTCAATGCAGTTGTCTTTCTGAGTTGCAAGATTCCTCTGGGTCCTATGCATTTGAGTCCTCTGGAGGAGTAGTCAGGGCTTTTAATCACTGAGCCACCTCTCCCGCTCCATATTATAATGATTTGAAATGTTTATACATGTTAATTTAAAAAACGTTCTGTGTTTTTGAAAAGTATTTCAAGGTTAAGTGCAATGGCTAATTTAATTGTCAGCTTTACATACTCCAAAATCACCTGGGAGTCTCAAGAGAGAACTGCTTGCACTGGATTGGCCTGTGGACAAGTCTATGGACACTGTCTACACTCGGCTGGCCTGTGGGCAGATCTATGGAGGATTATTGTGAATACTAAGATCAGCCCACAGTGGGTGGTGCTACTCCCTGACAGAGGATTTTAGAGAGAGGAAAAAGCAAGCAGAATACTAGGTGGGTGTATGAATTCATCACTCTCCACTCTTGACTGTGGATTACTATGTAACTACCTGCTTCAAATTCCTACTTCCTTGACCTTCTTGGAACTGTGAGCCAAACAAACCCTTTTTCCTTTAAGTTGCTTTTGTCAGGGTATTTTATCATATTAAGAAAATAAAACTAAGGCAGTAGCTATTTGGCAGTTATTTGATACAGAGATTTATGTTTATATTAGGTCAAGTGTGTTAAAAAGTGAGTTTCAAACAGTCTAAACCCTTACTGATTGGTTGGATCTGTTTGCTGTATCAATTAAAGAGGGATGTATTACTATCTCTAAGCATGGCTGAGGATTTTTCTATTTTTCTTTGAATTCTCTCAGTTTTTATTTGTGTATTCAAGGACACGTTACCATGGGTATGTCTATATCTTCCCATGAACTGAACCTTTTTGTCATTACCAAGTATTCCTGTGTGAGGTAATGCTTTTTTGCCTTAGTATCTATCTTGATTATCACATGTCTCTTTTATAGTGTAAGAATCCCTCCAAAGTCTGTAAATTCTTGCTAGCTTCTCTATCTACCTATCTCCTACTCACCCACCTACTTACTTACTTCCTTGAAAATCAGTTTGCTTGCTTGGTTTCTTTATTGAACTTTCCTTTTCACATCTAGGGGTGTGTGATTCTAAGTTATGGCAGCACGGTGATGACTAAGGTGAGTGTGTGTGTGTGTCTGACGCGCACGCACGCATGTATGTGCACGCACAATAGTGTATGCAGGTTTCTGTTCCCCTTAGTGGGTAGGCTGGAAACTGAACTTTAATGTACCTCTCTTACTCCAGATACCAAACTCCCCACTTCTGCCTTGGATGTTGTTGCCACTGAGAACTTGGCACAAAGGAAGTAGATGGAGGAACTAGCTTTTCTTGACAGCATGGATATGGTTCTCAAACAACTGTTCTCTGCAGTGGTCTGCTTGCTTCTCCATGACTCCTCTCTTCGCATTAGTTTGTGGGTTAGCATTTTTATTCTTTTCTATGTTTCAATAGATATGTTTTTTGTTCTCTTTCTATTTGGTGCCTTTTTTTTTTTTGTATGTGAGGTTATTTGCTTGTTGGGTGGTGCTGGCAACAGAACTCTAAACCTCATGCATGATCTATCACTGAGCTATATCCCCAGGAAGATTTTCTTCTTAATAAATTCTTAAGAATGACTGACTCACTTGTAATAATTTCCAGTCTCTTCGATATTGGGTGTCTTTTTTTTCTTTGTATTTTGTACATATATTTTCCTCTTGCTTCACACATTTCAGTGATACTTCTTGCGATTACTAATTTTGTTTTCTGTGTTCCCCAAGCTAGCCTACTTCAAATCTCAGAAACAAATCACACTGCTTCTGCTTCCATGCTTGATAATGCATTTTGGTACACTGCTATTCTGGGCACTTGCTATATCACTCACCTTTAAACTTGCCACATCCTCTTCTACATATTCTTCAAATTGACTTAAGTAAAAAGGCCTAAATTCTTCTTCAATGCCTGTATGAAAAAACAGTCCTTTAAATTTCTTATCTTTCGTGTGTGCGCACATGACAGAGCATGTTTGTGTATAGGTGTGTGGAGGCTCACATGTGTGAGTGCGTGTGGAGGCCCAAAGATGACCTTACCTGTTTCTCAGCTGTGCTTTTGAGACAGGATCTCTTGCTAAGGCTATTCTGGCTGGCCAATGAGCTTCAGGATCTACCTGTCTCCCCCTCCCCAGGACTAGAAATACTTATCATCACAACTAGCCTTTTTATGTGGGGACCAAACTCAGGTCTTCCTGTTTCCAAGACAATTTACCAACAGGGTCATCTTCCCAGACCCCTAAATTTCTTTATTTTTAAGTCACTTACCATAGTGTGTACACAAAGCAATGAAATAAAGTTTGCAGCTCCAAATCAGTAAGTTTGATGAAGAGACCAGAGTTCAATGCCAGGAAGACAGAAGAGGGTTAATACTTGCAATCCCTGGCTCCAGCACAACAGTATGCCTTGTTCTGGCTACAGCGCAAAGTCCTGCAATGTGGCATAATCTCCAAGTGATAAGGATGACTGAACTCCGCATTTTCTATCTCTTTGGCACTAAAAAGTTAGAGCTACTAGAGTGTGTATGGTGGGTGTTTGACATGGTGAGTCATGCATGTAATTCTAAAACTTGCACGGCTGAGACAGAGGAACTATCATAAGTTCAAGGTTAGACTAGGCTACATAGTGAGTTCCGAGCTAGTCTACATGACAGAGTGAGGTCCTCTCTTAAAAGAAGAAAACAGAAAATCTTCAGTTTTAGGAAAATGGACTAGCCATATTTTTCTTGCAAAGTACAATAAAACAACCTAGATATTATAGACATAACAAACATATGGATACCCCAGAAGAAAGGTAGACAGGGTGACTCTGGACCTCAGGGTCTGAGAAAACACATGGCAGTAAATATACTGTGTTTTCTCTTTGCCTCATATATCCCATAGTTAAAGCTGAAAAGCTAGCAACCCAACAATATCATCAGGCACAGACTACAACAATAACAAAACAATGACAAAAGCCTGCTCTTTCTAGGCAGGGGACTAAGCATTGGACAGCCTACTAGCACACAAAACCTTTGCTCAGAGATCAATCACTCTTCTTATCAGCTAACACCACAGAAAACAACCATGATTTCACCCTATTCCCACAAGCTCAATGGGCAGTCTAGACTTCTGTGGTAGTTTGAATGAGAGTGGCCCCATAGGCTCACATATTTGTATGTTTGGTCCACAGCTGGTGAACTGTTTGGGAAGGACTAGGAGGTGTGGCCTTGTTGGAGGGGGGATATTACGGGGGGGGGTTGAAATTTCAAAAGCCCAAGATATTCTCAGTTTCTCTTTTTATGGTTGTGTCTCAAGATGTGAGCGCTGTTAATGCCTACCGGCTGGCACACTCTCTGCCATGGTAGTCCTAGTCCTCTGCAACTGTGGCCCCCCAAAACTCTTCTTTCTATAATTTCCCTTGGTTCTGGTGCCTTATCACAGCAATAGGAAAGTAACTAAGATAACTTCCAACCTGGTGAGAGGCTTGCCAATCCCTGCCCAGATGATGTAAAAGATCATTAAAGAGGAAGTCAGAACTTTCCTGCCTGAAGCTGGTAACAAGCTTTTCTGACTCCATGTCCTCAGCAGGTCACAGGAGTAGTAATAAGATATTCCTTTTCTCTTCACTGGCAAAGTGTCTGAAAAAGCCTTGTAGAGAAAGCAGGGACATCTGTTGGTTTCCAGTGGTTAAGGGGACTCTCCCCTTCATGGGAGATGAGAACTTCATAGACTCTGCTGGATCCCTAACACAGCAGTAGCACTAGAGCCCTTGCCTCCACTGGTGATGGGGCTGAGCAGGACCTCGAACCTTCACTTCACATTAGTAAAGTCCTGGTCACTGTTCCCCTTGTTAGAACAGCATCAGAAAACAGTGTAAACAGGAAGCATACAGAAGGCAGAAAGTGTGTAAATTTTAATAAGAAAAACACTGCCTATGCTACACCAGAAAGATTCTACACTAGCTGGCAAAAGGACTAAAACAGATGCCAACACTGAGATAACACAAACACTGGTATTACCTGCCAATGACATTAAAACAACTTGCTGGCTCAGGGAAATGTAAGCCAGCCAGAAACAAATGAAGACTAGAGTCTTTAACAAAGAAAAAGAAGACCTGGAGGTCAGCAGCAGAGTGTGAGCTGAGCATGCTCACAATAACCAAAATGAAAAGCTCAGTAAGGGTTTAAAAGTGAGATGGGAGGAGCAGAGAATAATCAGTGAGCTGCTCAATCTGAAGAAGAGAGGGAAAGTTCATTGGAAACAGTAGAACATCAGAAACCTGTGGTACCACAACCAACACCTGGTATTTATGTCATCAGAGCTCCAGAAGACAAAAGGAAGAGGAGGAGGAGCTGAAAAGGCACTTGAAGAAACTGTTGAAAGATTTTTTTTCTTGATTTGTTTTGAGACAAGCTTCTCTATGTAGTTCTAGTTGCATGGAACTCTCTGTAGACCAGGCTTGCCTTGAACTCACAGAGATGTGTTTGCCTCTGCTTCCTTAGGTCCTGGGATAAAAGATGTGTGGCACCACCGCCTGGCTCAGTTAAAAAATTTTAAAATATAGTAGCCTCAGAACACAAGATAGTTGCTAGAAAAACCAAGCTAATGCTTAGAGGTTTTGGAATGCTGGGCAGCACCCTATGGCCTCTGGGGAGAGAACTAGAGATTAAGTTCAGTCACTAATAACCAATGTTTTGTTCAACCTGTGTCCATACAATAAAACTCCCACCAAACCCATATATGCTGGGGTCCAAAGAGTTTCTGGGTTGGTGAACAAAAGAATTGCTAAGTGGGAGGGGAGGGCACACTCCTGCAGAGGTCAGCAGCCCCCACCTGAATACACTGCCTATATACCTCTTCTATCTGGTTTTGTTTCTGAATTTAATATTCTACAACACAAGTTATACCTAAGTGCAATACTTCTTGAGCCAGATGAGTCTTTCTATTACCAAACCTGAGATGGGATACACACACCCAAACTTGTGGTTAGCTGAGCAGAAGCCTGGGTATCCTATGTGTACAATATGGGTGATAGCCATGTGAGACTAAGCCCTTAAATGCAGAATTTCATGGAAGCCTGTATAGTGTCAGAAGAGTGAATATGTGTAGTGTCAGCAAGATGACACATAGCAATCAAAATAAAGGAAAATAAAAGCCAAAGGCTTTCTTCTTGAGTTTCTCTAACTATGAAGACTGAAACAAAACTACAACACTGTCTGGTTACGCTACATGTGTAAAGAGGAAAAACTTAAGGAGAAAGGAAAGAGTTCCACTCAAGGTACTAAAATGGCAAACTGGAAAAATAAACCATGTGATAAAAGGCATATGGGTAATATAATGCCTAGAAAGTCCATGAAAACCATACTGAGAAAAACACTACAGATGAATCAAACTAGAATCCTAAAACAAGTTCAAGAACCCAAAGAAAGGCAGGAAAATGCTACAGTTTGAATCTTGAATGACCTCCACAGTATGGCTTGGTCTTCAGCCTGCAGCACTGTCAGGAGCTGTGGTATCTTTAAGAGGCGGGGCTCTAGCCAGGCTTAGTGGTACACACCTTTAATCTCAGTAGCCAGAAGGAAGAGGCAGGGGACCTCTGAGAATTTGAGGTCAGCCTGGTCTACACAGTCGCTGTGGGTGGAACTCCAGTTGTTTTCTCACAGATATACACTACTAGCATGATGCTCTGCAGGTTCCCAACTGCCTCCTATTTTATCTCTGCTCCTCTGTTTTTGCCCACTTCACACACTTCTAGGTAATCTAGGGGATGGGACAGGTGCAAAAGTGGGCCAAACACCATATTGCCTTCATTTTCCTCAATTACAGGGACAACCTAAATGGCCGAATACATTTCTAAGGACACCAAGAAGAACTAATCAAGGGGAGGAAAATAGTGAAAGAAGCTAGAAATGGCAAGGTTAAGTGTCTATCAACAGATGAATACACAAACAAAAACTATCTACATAATGGAATATTATTCAGCAATAAAAAGAAAACTCTGGCATGTTCTACAACATGGATAAACTTTTAGAGACATTATACACAGTAAAACAAGACAGATATGAAACAGAAGTATCCTGTGATTTTTGCTTATATGAGACACTCAAGGCAGTCAAATTTCACAGAATGGTGGTACTAGGACTGGAAAGGAGAAAGGAGAGGTGAGTACAGAGTTGTGCTCTGCACTGAGGGGTCCTGGAGATGGATAATGACAAATGTTGTTGAAAAACAGGAATGGACTTCACACCCCTGAACTGTTTACTTACAGCAGCTAAAATGGAAAGTGTTATATATACTTCAAAACAATAAAAATGCTAACTCCCAAACTAGAGGAGGAAATGAAGAAGCCTGTGTTGTGGGGAAGGGAATACCTTTTCACTGACAAGGTGCTTGAAATGTATCAAGTCAGTTTGAAGTCACACGTAATGTGGTACTCAAAACATGTTCCTAACTGTGGTGACTGATTTTTATCATCAGCTGGACTGGATTTAGGGTCACACTTCTAGGTGACTCGGAAACAGATCGAGGTGTACCTGTGAGGGCATTAAGCGGGGAAGACTCATCCTCAATGTGGACAGTGCTAACCCATGGGCTGGGACCTTGCACTGAACACAAGAAGAAAGCAAAGTGACTGCCAACGTCCCTCTCTCTCCTTCCTGACTCTAGACCACCGGTCATGGTAGACTGTACTCTTCAAAAAAAGCCGAAATAAGCCCCTCCTGTAAGCTGCTTTTGTCCTGTATTTTGTCACAGCAACAGGAAAAGTAACTAAACTACCAATGTCACCTTACTGAAGAGTATTACCACATAGGATGCATCCTGAATAGGCACACAACCCTCTCTTACCAGGAAATGTTGGCCGGTCTTCGGGGGCTGCTTGCCAACACTGCTCCATGAGGCTGATGATCTCCTGTGGGCAGTGCTCAATGATGTCCTCCACATTTGGCCTGTTCCCAGACTTTATGCAGATCAAGAGCTGCTCAGGACTGATGGCATCTGCAAAGACGGCTGAGTTTCAGTTGGGGCTCTCAGTCCTACTTTACTTTCAAACAGAGGATGACAGGACCTGGGCAATACTGCTATTTTGTTTCTACCTGCTGTATGCTTTTCCCAAGGCTGTTTCACTCCCCAGAGCACCAGCCTTGTGACAAGAAGTTAACATAGTCTACTGTAGAGATGATAGACTGAGGCTTTAACTTTTACAGAAGAGAGATAAATTCAAAACAAAGCTACTTTTGCACAGAAGAAACAAAATGCATGGGTAAAGGTAGGGCATTCCCCAGAGTTCAATACAGAGGCAAAAACAGGATGGTCCGGGCTTTAAAAAGCTCAGTTTAATGAGTGTGACTTAAAATACACACTGGTAACTGATACTCTAGTAGCAAATATGAGGGGTAACACAATCATCTGGAGGACAGAAGGTCTGAGAAGATTACCCTGAGTCTAGAAAATAAGGAGATATTAAAGTACAGAACCAGGAAGGAGGACTCCTGAGGGAGACTCTTCGCTAGGGCAGCAGGACACTGTCAGGATGGGGATGACAGAAATCACGCACATCAGGGACTGTGCCTAGTGTTGGCAGGAGCATTGACGTGAGGGAGAGACAAAGAAGATAGTGGAGAGAAGACGAGGGGGAACCATAAAGAGATTCACACTTTACACTGAGGAACCTGAAAGATATGGGATTCTCTGAAGGATTTTAAATAAATAAGATGATGGTCCTCTCTGCCTTCAAAAAATTCTATTTCTTTGATTTTTATTTTATGTGTTTTTATGGGTATTTTGGCTGCACTATGTCTGTGCATAACAAGTATGCTATGCCCATGGAGCCAGAAGAAGGTGTCAGATGCCGAGGGACTGGAATTACAGACAGTTATGAGCAGCCAAGTAGGTGCCAGAAATCAAAGCTGGGTCCTCTGGAAGAGTACCTAGTACTCTTAACTACCCAGCTATCTCTTCACCCTGTCCCATCTGCTGTTTAAGATGACTGATCTATCTTGGCTGCTTTATAATATGGAAGGCTCAAGGATCCTGAAGCAGAAGTAAGGAAGGTCTGAACTAAAAGGGCCAGTGGGACAGGGAGATGGTCACAGAATTCATGTTTGTTTGTTTTGCAGGCAGTGCTAGGGCTTGAACCCAGGGCTCTACACATGCAAGACGAATGTTGTAACATTGAGCTCTATTCCTAGCTGAATTCAGTTTTTGAAGTTTTATTGGGTGTAGGAGAGGGGGACAAGGGTGAGGGTGGTGCTAAAGTTGTTTACTGTGCAACTCAGTATGGGTGGTAAGCACAGGGAGCTATGGGATAGTGGTGATAATTGGGAGATTGTCTGGGGGATGCTGCTCTGGAGCTTCCCAAGGTTTATGTGCTGGGTCTAATAGGCTAGTGGATATCATGGTCATGGTCAGAGACTAAAATTTATGAGGCATCAGCAGAGACGATGATACCTACTGGTGTTGATAATCAGGAAGAATTCCCCGAAAGGAACCATTCCTTTCTACTAAACCCAAAGATGGCTGTTTCCCTGCACAAACAATGACTTACTCATCTTTACATTCCCAACTGATGGAACTGCACACAACAGGTAAAGAAAAGGCTCATTCATGAATACTTTCAAAGTATGGGGTGTATACCTAGTAGTTTGAAAGGCCGTCCGTACTCCAGGAAGAACCCTGGAGTTTTACAGCAACTCCCAAGCTAAGCTACATTATAAAGGTGTCTGTCCACCTGATGAGCTTCTCCTAAACTGGGATGACTAATTCAACAAAAGTCTCCTGAGTACATCCAGGCATCACTGTATGTGTGTGTGTTGTGTGTGTGTTTGTCTGTTAAAGATATAGAAATGAATAAATCAGATGTGGGACCAGCCTTTATGAGACTGTAGACAGTAATTAGATGAAGAATTAAAGATATTTAGTAGAATTCACTGAAGGCTATTTTACTATTCAAGTAAAAGTTTTAAAAAATGGTTACATTTTAAGTGTACATATGAGGCAGAAGGAGAGGGAGAGAGAAGAGATATTCTGACAATTTTGGATGTCTGTTCTCTTATTCTCCATGTAAGTCCTGGAGTTCGGATTGAACTCAGGTTGTCAGGGTTAGTGGTAAACACTTTTACACACTGAGCCACATCACCAACTCTCATGTAAGTTTAGATTTCTACCACAATCCCACACCTACAAATGTCTTACTCTCATAGGGCTCCTTATTTGCAAATATTGCCCAAAGTACAATGCCAAAACTGTACACATCTGACTTCTCTGTGGCCTTTGCATTGATGTCATTCAGGTGTTCGGGGGCCATGTAGTAGAGGGTGCCTCCATTCTTTTGGGCGATGCTGTTCACTTCCCTCTGCTTGTTGTGTTCCTCTTTAGTCAGTTTGCTCCAAGTCTTAAAGGAAGCCACACCAAGATCAGCTATCTGCAAAAGAGAGGGGGCCAAGAGAATTTACTGCATGAAGGCTACAAGTAAAGCTTGATAATTATAAAATAAAATTTGGGGCCTATCCAATATATGTGTGGCACAGTCAATTTTCTAATGGTTGTAATAGGTCTATTTAGAATAGTTACTTCTCAACAGACTTTCATAGAAATTCAAAGAATATAAAAGTCAAGCATTTCAATTTCAAAGTTTTTTTTTTAACATTTAGTTATTTATTTGGAGGGGGCACATATGCCAAGATGTATATATAGAAGTCAAAGGACAACTTGCATAAGTCCTTTCTCTCCATTCATCAGGCTTTGACTCTTCAGGTTTTCAGGCTAGGCATCAAGTATCTTTCCTAGCTGAGCCATCTTGCTGGGCCCTTCACATCTAATTCTTAAGAAATAAAAATAGTGGGGACTAGACAACAAAGCCATGTTTCTGCTAATTTCTCATTTACTTTGCATATTTTTTGGGTTTTTTTGAGGGGGAGATAGAGACTGGTTGTCACACCTTCTATGTGCCCAGTAGTATCCAGAAGACTATGGCTGTGTTAACACCTTCTATGTGGCCAATAACATCCAGAGGATCATGGCTGTGTTTCCAAGCATCCCAAAGACACCCTGAGGGTGAGACTGTTGCTGCTACTTGTTTTGAAGTTGGCAGCCTGAACCTAAGAGAAAACAGGACAGGGAGAAAGGAATCGAAATACACATAAAGACAGAGAAAGATAACAAAGTCAGACACAGAGCAAAGAAGAAAGTGTCAGGGCAAAATGGCAGAACATGACAGTTACAGAAGAATCCAAGGGGAAGGTCCCATCTGTCTCTAAGAAGCATTTGGGGAGGAGCTAGAGCACATGCTTACCTGACATTCACAGATTTTACCCACAATATAAAGGGTAAGTTGTTAACTGAAAGAATGAACAGTCTTAAAAGATATTGGAACTAATAGCCGACTAAGGCACAAATGGTGTCTGATGCAGATCTTACAGGCATGTCCTGGTTCTTCCACAGTGCCACATATTTTCAAGATCTTTTAGTTTCTTGTTGGTGTGGCTCTGGGGATGACATCCCAGACTCTGTCCCTGAGCTTCAGGTCTCCAGCTTGGATTCTAGCTGCTGCTTCCCTTAGCCAAATGTAGCCTTTGAAAGATTGGGTGTTCTTTTTCTTATTACCTTTGTTTAACAAAAAGTGTTTTCAAAAGGAAATTGATTTTTTAAATGAAAATAGAAATAAGCAAAATGTCAAAGCAGAGGTCTTTGTTTTGGGGTGCCAGACTTGAGTGTAAGACTTTAGATGTGCTAGACTAGTTGAATCACACTCCTAGCTACACAAAGTGGGAGGATTCTGAGGCCAAAATGGCTGATTTACTGCTGCTCTGACTCTTAAGCCATTTCTGAATTCTAAGAATAGTTTCTACACACTTCCATCCTCTCTTTATCTCCAGGGTAGCGAAGTCTCAGTCACAAGATTTCCTGGGAAAAATAATGAGCAGACAGCTCATTCCAGAGCAAACCCTTGGGTACTTCCATGTCCGAGTCTAACAAGAGGGAAACAAAAGCCAGGAACCAGAGATGAGAACTTTTTTAAAAAATCAATTCATTCTTAGTTATTTCCTGATCCAATCAAGCCTGCACCTGCCCTTTCGTACCATGGCAACCTTGCAGCAGCACCATCCTGCTCAGTGCTGAGCTAGGTTTTCCTTTATCATGATCACCTAAAGAAATCGATTTCTAATGGAAAATTCAAACTATAATTATTCAGCCTTCTCAAAGCATAGGTTGTGGATTACCTTGATGTGAAAGTCACAGTCAACGAGGATATTTTCAGGCTTCAGGTCCTTATGTATAATGCCTTTGCCATGTAAGTAGCACATTCCTTCGATGATCTCCACAATGATCCTCCCTTTTACAGAGAGTGGGACACTGATCTGAAACAACATAATAGAGGAGTAATCTAACAGGCAAGATGGAGGAATGTGTGCCCAAGGTTTGTGGTAGCAGGTTTCGCCCACCAGGTGGTCTGCAGCACTGCTGTCCCTGGGAAACAAACCCCTTTCAAGAAATATTCTACTCCAGGGCTGACAGGGTACTAATGCTGTATTTTGTTCAGTGGAAAAAGTAAAAAACTTCTGTGCCAATATGGATGCAAATAAAAATACTGTAAGAAGAAGAAGTCATTGATTTTCTTGCCTCCTTTTTCAACAAATCCTACCGGCATGTACCACTATGGTACATTCACCCGGTGGAATATTACTCAGCTCTTAAAAACAAATCATGAAATTTGCAGGCAAATGGATGTAACTAAAAAATTAGTTAGTTTCTCTGGGTCTGTGTATTGCAGCATGATTATCCTTTACTTTACAGCTAATAACTACTTGTAAGTGAATACATGATATTTTTCTTTTTATGTCTGGGTTACTTAACTCGGGATGGTTTTTTTTTTTCTTTTAACAGTTGAAAAGGGGAAACTCACGCTACAAGACTGGGAGGTCCGAAATCCAATTGGTCTGGTGGGCGGGCACCGCACAGAGGGAGAACGCGCCTGTGTCCTACCAGTTTTGCTACCTGGGTTACAGGTAGCCACATCCTAACTAGATGTGATTGGATGATAGTTTCCCCATCAGATGTCATTATTTAAAACAACACATATTTCTATTTTAGTGGTAAAATTTTAGTTTTTCTCATTATAAGAACCAGCTTACAGAAAGAATGATTTCAAAAAGTCTATGTGTGTTTGCTGCTGGTTCACAGGAAAAGGTCGAGGTGGTAGAACTTAAGACTCTCAAGTCATACAAAATCACAGTCTTCACACCATCTGTGGTGGTTTGAATAGGAATGGCCCCCATATACTCAGGTGCTTGAATGCATGGCCCAGAGGAATTGGCACTATTAGGAGGCGTGGCCTTGTTAGAGGAAGTGTGGTACTATGGGGGCAAGCTTTGAGGTCTCATTTGCTCAAGCTATGCCCAGTGTGGCACAGTCTCTTTCTACTGCCTGAGGATCCAGATGTAGAACTCTCAGCTCCTTCTCTAGCACCACATCTGCCTGCATGGTGCCATGCTTTCTTGCCATGATAATGGACTAAACCTCTAAAACTGTAAGCCAGCCCCAATTAAATGTTTTCCTTTATAACAGTTGCTGTGGACATGGTGTCTCTTCACAGCAATAGAAACCCAAACTAAGACACCATCTTTATCCACATTATACTATAACTGACCACAGCATCAATAGCTTGACCACCACAATATAAAAGATAGCAGAAGGCTGGGTGTGGTGGTACATACCTATAGTCCCGATACTGAGAAGGCTGGGGCAAAAGGATCACTTCAGCCTAAAAGTTGAGAGTAGCATTGCTATGGACCTTGTTTACAAAAACTGATTGATTAAAAATAGCAGCAGAGATTTGTTACTGTCTTCATTGGTATACTTTCAGGAAAGCCTTATTAGTAAGTATGAATGACCCCCAACTCAACCTTTTCTTGCTTCTCTAGGTCCTTGACTTTTCTTGGGTTCTATTCATTGCAGCTTCTCACTGACTGATATCACAGAATGCCTTCCATCATAGATGACTTATCTCTATCAAAATGCCTAGTTCTGTCATACGGCTGATCTTACCTGGCATGGAAGAAGAGAACCATCTGGTCAAACTACAGTGCGTATGTATTATCTTTTACTTTTGCCATGGGTGTTCATAATTCTGAGAGATTGGCTGATTTGGCAGTTGTAAGGTGCAGGGAGATGGAGGGAGGGGAAATATTTGCTACAAAGGCAGCTGTATGTTTCAATCCCTTACATGCAATCTGTGTGCTGGCAAAAGTTGGTGACTGGCAGGCAGTTCTACAAATTGGCATCCTCTATCTCCTTCACACACGGCATTCTTTGTGCCGGGAGCGCTTACCCTCCACTTGTCTGCTTCAACTTGTCCTTTCTCACCTTGCCCAGGTTGGGGTGGACTTCTTGCCTATGTTCCACAGCAGGTGACTGTATGCCTATCAAACACCATCACATCATATGCTCACTTGCTTTTTCCACCATTTCCACCTGCCTATGCTGTATTAGCTATGGACGCCTGGAGAACTAGCACAAGACTCAGATCCTAATATGTACAGAAATTTTAAAAACTTACCTAGTTTTCATGAATTCAGTCTTTTCCATTTTTAAATCTTATATTGCTGTGGTTTATATTCTAGATTTAACTTACAGTAGCTTCTTAAGTGGTCTAAAAGTACAGTCACTAACATTTCACCTTCTTTGACAGTTAACAACAGTGTACGTACTTTTCTTAATCACTATCATTTGCAACACAATATGAATTTTTATCAATTAACCCAAATTTGTTACTACTTATACAACCATGTGTAGGAAGAAGATTCTTTGGCAGAAGATAGGTCTATCTGTCAACTGTGGATTAGAGAGGTTCGGAGGTTCGGTAAAGAGGGAACCGTAAGTGGTGACACAGAACTATCAGTGGGGACAGATGGAAGAGGGACTAACTTTAGAAATCCAAACTAAATCAGGTGTGGTGGCACATGCTTTTAATCCTAGTATTTAGGAGACAGAGGCAGGCAGATCTCTGTGAGTTCAAGGCCAGTCTGGTCTATATATCAAGAAGAGCTAAAGCTACATAACAGAAAGACCCTGCCTCAAATCAATAATCACCACCCCCCAAAAAGAAATAAAACAAAAAATAAAGAGAGTCCAAATCTTGCAACAAATTTCCCAAGCAGAAAGCTACAAACAACGTCCCAAGAGTAGCCATCATATGACAGACTGCTGGAAGGTGCCACCCACCTCGGCCTTCAGCACATGCATCAGGTTGCCCTTCTCCATGAACTCCATCACCAGCGAGTAATTCCCGTCTTCTATGATGATGCCCAGCAGTTTCACCACTCGACTGTGTCTCAGTCTGTGCATCATCTTCCCCTCCTCCAAGAGAGCCTCATTGTATCTGTGGGCAGGAAAGGCAATATGCTGAGCAGGGAGGAGCAAAACCTTCTACCCAGGTGCCCAAGAAGCTCCAGCATCCTGCAGTGTGTCATATTGAAGACATTTGTCACCATCAGGTCTGTTCTGGTCTCCTCTGGGCAGTCAGGTCCTAGAAGGCAAAGAAGCTTCTCCTCATGTTTATACCCCTCCCTCCCACCCTGACTTAGGAACTGGCAGTTAGGTGCTCACAATACACACACTTGTGTAGCACAGACCTGGTCTGATGGAGACTGAGCTGGAGAATACAATAAAGGCACAATTCTCAAAACTAGTCTTATGAGGGGAGAAGCCCTCCAGTGACAGCCTTTTACAAGGCTGCTGGGACTTTTCATGATGGAAATGGCCCTTTTTTCTATTTCAGGTTAGGTGTTTTCATCCATGGCTCTGTTTTCTTTTCACTGCCTCCCTTACTACCCAGGATTATGTCTTCATTGTGTCTTTCCCATACATTTTTCAAGCATTAATATCTTTTCATTAACCCCAAAGTCCTCATCCTAACAGTAAGAGTTAGGATCACCCCTCACATTGCCAGTGTGTCAAGTCTCCCAGTAGGTCAGGCTCATTTAAAATTCCATATGCTTAGCCACACAGGTAGTGACAACAATTTCTGTGGGCAGTTGGCATGCGGTCTACCCATCTCTATTTCCAACTCACTCAGCACGGTTGGGCCCTGTGTACACCTTTTTCAGGATAACAAATCCATGAGTTCTGTGGAAACACAAGGACACCTTCCCAAATCCTCCACTGTCTAGATCTTTCTTCTCCAGCAGGTCACTAGATGCCATCTTGATGTTGTCCAAGGACATGTCTGGTTCCATTTTGAATGCTTAATGTAATACTTTTGGTTCTTGCTTAGTGCTGTGTCCTATAAAGGAAACAGAGGACATCTCAGGACATGATGTTAAAAGAACATTATTAAAAAATCAAAAACAAAAAAAATCACATGTTGCCAGGTATGGTGGCACATGCCTGGAATTCCATTACCTAGGAGGCTGATTCAGGAGGATTGAAGGTCTGAGGCTAGCTTGTATTCCATAGTGAATTCTAGAGCAGCTTGAACAATACAGTGAGTCCTGTCTCAGAAAACAAAAAGCCCACAGAGGCACCATGTATGTGGGGTGCCTTTGCTTTAATTGAGGAGAAGCGTAATCTGTACCATGAGCTGTTCCACTAAGAGTTATAGATGACTGTGATTTTTATTCCAGTGAAGCTTTCATTTCTGGCAACACGGAACACTAGAAAAATTTTAAAACACTCTGCCACAAAGAGCTATGCATGTTAGATAACATAATTTGAGCATCCACTGAAATTCATAGTTGAGTATAGTAGAAAAGGAAAACCTCTGGGGACAAAAAACAGACTGCACACTGGACAAGAAGCAACGACTCACATGGTCGCAACTGGAGCAGTGTGGCGCTGGGTTAGGAGTAGAGGTGGTATGCAGGAGGGCTGGAATGAGGCCTTCCTGCCACTTGGACCTCCTCAGCATACTACTCCTCGGCAGAAAGATGAATTGGAAAAAATAAAGAACAACTGCCAGCAAATGAATACCTGTGTCTAGGACGAGGAATGAGGTACTAGAAAGACTCTCGGTGAATTCATAACCTGGTAAGTTTGGGCTTTGAGTTAAAGAGGATCCTGGCCATTTTCTTTAGGGCTGGATTCCCCAAACTAAGAATGTTTATGTACAAAGAGGCCATAGTCTGATGACATCCTCAGATTATATGGCTAAAGACAACAAAAGACTTCAAGGCAGGCTAGACAGAATCTGTCCTCTCCCATGATTACTTTAATATAAACTCCCTTTCCAGAAGTATAAATAAAAATTCCCTATGAGCTAGACTCTGTGTATATAACAGATGGTGATGTAGGAGGGTCTTCTATCTATCTGTTACTTTCATTGGTTAATAAAGA
>LOEQ01003933.1:97077-128770 GCA_001685075.1 Bramus lutescens
AGTGTTTAAATGAATACAATTTGTGTGTTGTTATTTCCAGGGCTAAGCTAGCCGAGCGGGAGCTGGGCGGGACAAAAAGCAGCCCGCAGCTCCATTTGCAACACTACTATCTTTTTTATTTTTATTTATTTATTTGTTTGTTTGTTTTTTGAGTCAGTGTTTCTTTGTGTGGCCCTGACTTTCCTGGAACTAGCTCTGTAGAGCAGGCTGGCCTTGAACTCACAAAGATCTATCTGCCTGTCTCCCAAGTGCTGGGATTATAGGCTTGTACCATCACTGCCCAGCTGACTTCTACTATCTTTATTATTTTCTTCTGCTTGTGATGGCCCTGTCCTTTTCCTTATTTGTTAGTGTCTAAGTATAGTTTATTGTTTTAAAACTTCTTTTTCTAATAAAAACATTTTAATGCTGTAACTTCCTTTATTCTTCCTTTACTCACATCTCAGATATTTTCATATGTTTTATTTCTATGTTTACTCAATTAAAATAGTGTTAAGACTTTTTCTGACCCATAATTCATTGATATTATTTACTTTCCTACTATGTAGTAGTTTTTTTTTCTTTTGAGAGGGGGGGTTTGCGATGTAAACCTGGCTGACCTTAAACTCAGAGATTTACCTGCCTCTACCTCCTGGGTTCTAAGATTAAAGGTGTGCACCACCATTCAGGCTTCCATTCTCTTTTCATTGGTTTCTAGTTTAGTTTTGTATTAAAGTAGAACATATTTTGTGTAATTCCAATTTTAGATGGTTATGACTCAGGATGAATGGTCCACATGTACCTGGAAACTGGGTACATTCTGTTTTTCTGGGTAGAGTGTTCCCCAATTGGATCCAGTTGGCTCTTATTATTTTTCAATAATTTTATGCTTAAAATTCCAGCATTTTTAAACTTATTGATTCCACTAACACATTCAACATGAATGACTCTCAGGAGCACTCTGCTAACCAAAAGCCAGACAAAAAGGATGGAAAATTGTATAGTATTTATATTTTATTTATTGGGCATTACAGAAAAATCTATGGTAACCAGGGACTGGGATGAAAAGAGACCATAAGATTGTGGAGAACTTCCTAAGGCTGGTTTCAGAAATAGTACAGTGAATAAATACCCTGCTTTTCAGCTCAAGGTTGTGAACATTTTGCTATGCTCATGTTGTCTTTATCTTATGCTTCATCTATTGTAGGGAGGGGCTGCTTGTTCTTCCTGGCTGCCTGGCTAGCTTAGCCCCGAAATAATCACACAGAAACTGTATTAATTAAATCACTGCTTGGCCTATTATCTCTAGCCTCTTATTGGCTAACTCTCGTATCTTGATTTAACCCATTTCTATTAATCTGTGTATCGCCATGTCCGTCACCGAATGACCCTTTCTAAGTCGTACAGACTGAGACCACCGACCATGGCAGCTCTCCCCTAAACACCTTTCTTCCTCTTAGAATGTCTTCTCTCCCTACCTAAGTTCTGCCCTATCAAGCCCAAAGCAGTTTCTTTATTAACCAATGAATGCAACAGAAAGACAGAATGACCTCCTACACCATTCATCTTCACACATTTTGCTAAGCTATTGTTTAAATCACATCTTACAAGGACAAAGATCTTTTATTATAGCACTTTTATGACTGCTACAATGAATGTATTATAAAGTTTTTGTTTTAAAGTCTATCATGTGAGTATACTCTTCTGTACAAATATCAGAAAAGAAGACCCAAAACTACTGTTCAGAGATTAGTAATATCTACTTAATATCTGGGTTAGAATCTTTGATTTGTTTCTTCCCATGCAGGTTGAGATTTACTGGCCCTTTGAAAGTCAAATGATTTTGGATTGCATTATGGATTTTTTTTTGACTGTTAGGGCTGGGTGCTAGTCAATATCTATTAGGAATGCTGTTAGTTTTGTTTATCCAGATACCAACATGGTGAGTGTCAGGCCACACAGGTTTGATCTTTGTTCCATGGGCATATTATTCAGTGGCCCAATACTATTTTTTTTTTTAGTTTAGTTCTCAGTGTGTTTGGCATGCTGATTTAGGTCAGTTCCATACAGATGAAGCTCTGAAACTATCCTAAATATCTATATAAACTTTATAGTGCTGCTTTCCTCTGCTTGTTTTTCTTCCTCCTGGTGGTCTACCTAGTACTTTCTGCTTCTAGGAGACTTCTGTTTCCAGTCTGCATATGCAGAAAACTGGGGCTTTTGCTGCCTACTGCCACTTGGAGCTAAGATATAGGGCTGCCTACTGTCAGTTGCTTGATAGAGAAAGAGAAATTTCTATAGTCATGACCATGGCAGCTCTTATAAGGAAATATTTAATTGGGGTTGGCTTACATTATCATCATGGTGGGAAGCATAGCAGTATGCAGCAGACACTGAGCTGGAGAGGTAGCTAATATTTCTACATCTGAATTGTCAGGTAGCAGGAAAAGAGCACTGGTACTGGTTTGACCTGAAACATTAAAGCCCATTCCCAATGACATACTTCCTCCAACAAGGCCACACCTCCTAATAGTGCTACTCCCTAAAGGCCTCTGGGGACCATTTTCATTCAAACCACAACTGGTGATCGAAAGAAAATCCAAGGAACAATTTATTTGGCTCTTAATCCAGCTAATCTAGAGTTTTTTATAGAAAGGAAGACTAGATGCTGTTGTGGGACTCTAGGGACTCCAGTTTACTCTTTGAGACTGCTCTTCCTTTGAAAAATAGACAAGAATGGAAAGCAAACTTTCAGTGTAAGGACAAAATATATGGAATATGTTTTCCCCTGTCACTCAATACATACAGTTTCTGATTTTTTTATTGTGGCAGAAAATTTGAGAAAAAAGTTTCTTGTGGTAAAAGTCTGATGCTCCTCAATTCTCCAGAATATCAGTTCTTAGGTCTACTTTTCAATTTCATCCTCTAAGTAGAGCAGATTTTCCTCCTGGATCAATCAATGTTTTTTTGTTGTTGTTGTTGTTCCCACCTGTGTTCCCCACCCTTTAGCTGTACTTTGTTTAGGGTCTGATATTGGACTCAGTATTTCTCACCAAATTGCTAAGGGCAGTGGTTCTCAACTTTCCTAATGCTGTAACCTTTTAACGTGGTTCCTCATGTTGTGGTGATCCTCAACCATAAATTTATTTTTATTTCTACTTCATAACTGTAATTTTGCTACTGTTATAAATTGTAATGCAGACATCTGTGTTTTTCAGTTATCTTAGGTAATCCTGGTAAAAGGGTTGTTTGACCCTCATAAAGGGTTGAGAACCACTGACGTAGGCGTTGTTTGACATAATTGTTTGACTATGTACAAAGCTTGCCTTTGGCTCTATCCAAAAGGATTCAATTGGTCAAATTTTGGAGCACCTCCATAGAAGGCACTATCAGGTAGGTATTAATTTTTTTCTGAGGTGTGGATTTTGATTATTTTGGGGGCATATCTTATTTTCAGTTTTGGTTTCTTTTCTCTGATTAGAACTAGTTTTTAATAAATATTATTGATCACCAAAGGCCCAGTTGTGGTTGCTGTCTCAGAGATAGATGAAAGGTTGAATGCCAGGACATACAGCTGCAAAAAGGAAACCCATTAGTTAAATGTGTACAGATGCCTCAGGAAGTAAGAGTTATCCTATAGGGCGCTGGGCTTTGTAGCCCTGTTGTGCCCTCTTTAGCCCATAGTAGATGAACCTGAGGCTCCCTTCAGACTGACACCAGAGGGCAGCAGATGCACAGCCCCAAGAATTTAGGAATGTCAAAAAAAACTTGTTTGCTCTGGGGGAGCTCTATTGTAACTCGAGGCACATGGACCAAGTGGCCTTATCAGATAAATGGGACAAGTCGGGTTTTTGGAATCCAGATCTTGTCATTTCTGAAGCTGTTGGAATCTTATTCAGAAAGCTGTTATGTCTAAATCCTATAAGAGTTAAAATAAAGTGTGAGTGTGTGTGCAGGTGTCTGTGAAGGCCAGAGGTGTTGGATCTCCTGGAGCAGAAGTTACAGTGGTTTATAGGTGGCTGTGACCTGCCCAAATGGGTGCTAGGAAGTGAGCTTGGGTCTTCCCTAAGAACAGTACTAGCTCCTAACTGCTGAACCATCTCTCCAGCCTCTACGCCTTTATCTTGATAGTTTCTCTTAGTAGTTTCATAGTTTTAGGTCTTTAATACAATTTAAGCTGCATGGTGAGAGATGAAGATACAGTTTCATTCTTCTACATGTGGATATCAGAGGCTGAATTTCCCTCTTTTTCTTTGTCCAGGATCAGGTGGCTGTAGTTGCTTGGGCTTATTTCTGGATCTTCTGTTCTATTGCATTAGTCTACTTACTGTCCAAGGAGTTTCCCTAATCTTTCAAGGGATCTCAGCTCAGGCCAAACTAGGATTTATGGCTTTGACACAAAAAAATAATTTCAGGACTGGCCAGTCTGAAGCAGAACTGGGGCTTATTTTATTTATTTAGCATGTATATGTATGTATACACATGTGTGAGTGCAGATTATTCATTGCTACTTTATAACTATACTTTTGTTACTGTTATGAATTATGTAAATATTTTCCTAGATAGAGGTTTGCCAAAGGTTGAGAACTACTGGGTTCTCTAGACTCTAGAGGGTAAGCAACCTTCAAGATTCACAGGAGAGGAGACAGAGACACCTACAGGAGTGCTGTACCCTCTGGGGCTGATAAGAAAACTGAGGCTGGGGCTGTCTCAGCAAATGGATTCCAGTTTAGAGGCAGCTTTGTTCATGGACATGCTCAGCTACCTCGGTTGAATAAACTTAAAAGGAAAAGAAGTCACACTTCATGGTCTTTATGGTAGCCACTTCTTGTATTCTGATGGGTATGGTGGTTTGGATGTGAAATCTCCCCATGGGCTCATATATTTGAAAACCTGCTCTCCAGTTGGTAGTAGTGTTTTGGAAGTTATGGAATCTTTGTAGGTTCAAACTTTCTATGAAGGTTTATAGTCTTGTCTCCTTTCTGCTTGCTTTCTCTGCTTCCTGCATGTGTATGTGATTAGCCATCTCCTTCAGGCATTCCGTGCCTTTCTCGCCATTATAGACTCTTTTTCCTCTCTCTGGAGCCATAAGCTAAAATAAACTCTTTCTCCTCTCCAGCCGCCACAGTGTAAATTGGACCATATTATTATTTCATACTCATCATTTGTTTAGAGTCAGCATTTTCCCCACTGTCGCTGTTCCCCATGTCCACTGCATTTTAGCCTTTCTTTTTTCTTGCATTATTGTCCTTCTAAAAAGACACATAATTTAAAGAAATTCCTTTATTAATGTACAGTCATTGAAAACTATATTTTTTAATTTTTGAAATATCTTCATTTTTCTCTTAAGGTCTAGATCAGGTTACCTACTTTTTCAGTCATTTTAATTTTTCCTTTGTGTTGAACAGTTTCACTGTCCAATAGCAGTTTTTATTTGTGCTACTTGAGACATGTGGCACTTATTAAATCTGACAACCAATTAATGTTTTCTTTAAAATCAATGTCTGCATTTAAAACCCAAGAATTCTCACCTCCTGCCTCTTTCTCATTCTAGAAATCCATTTAATTAGGAAATATATCAGGTCTTTTTTTTTTTTCTCAATTCACTATGTCTCTGAATCTAACTTTTTCATTCATTTTCTTATTTGGTCAGATCTCGGGGGAGGGAACCACACTTGTTTCTGTGGAATCCAAAGGTTGATATTGAGATGTCTTCCTTGGTCATTTATTTTTTGATGCTCAGATTAGACTGGCTGGCCCATAAGGTCTGGGACTGTTTGTCTTCACCCTCAAGCACTGGATTACAACAAGTAAATACCTAGCTTTTTCTGAATGGTTACTGGGACCAAACTCAGGTTCCCATGCTTTCACAGCAAACCCTTTACCCACCTTTGAATGTCTGTAAACACTTTATACATGGTTATTTTGTGTAATGTCTCATAATGCTACTATGTGAAACTCTTGGCTGATTAAGTGTTGTTTGATGTTTTAGGTTTAGTCAAAGTCATATTTTGCTTCCTTGTGTGATTGGTTTTGGAACGGTTATATAAAGCTTATCTTGGGAGCTCACCAAATCCAGCTGGACTGGGACTGAACGAGCATGTGATCAAACTGGACTCTGATAGTGGCTGACAATGGGGGCTGACTGAGAAGCCATTGATAACGGCACTGGGACTTGTTTTTGCGGCATGTTCTGGCTTTTTGGGATCCTAGACTATATGGATGCACAGCTTCCTAGGCTTGGGTGTAGGAGGGGAGGGCCTTGGACTTCCCACAGGGCAGGATTCCCTGCCCTCTCTCAAGCAGGGAGGGGAAGGGAGGAGGGTGAGTGGGGGAGCAGGAGGGGATTGGGAGGAGGGGAGGAACTGTAAATTTTTGAATGGAAAAATAAAAAAAATAAAAATAATAGATTAAAAAAATAAAATGCCCATAGTTAGGGCATGATGTTTTCCTTCAGAAAGAATTTATGTTCTTTATTTCCTATAACAAAGATTGGTCTCATTGCTTCACTTGAAATCACTTCCTTTAGATNTGTAAATTTTTGAATGGAAAAATAAAAAAAATAAAAATAATAGATTAAAAAAATAAAATGCCCATAGTTAGGGCATGATGTTTTCCTTCAGAAAGAATTTATGTTCTTTATTTCCTATAACAAAGATTGGTCTCATTGCTTCACTTGAAATCACTTCCTTTAGATNTCCTGATTTTGTAGATGTGGATGCCATAGGTTCAATCCAAGATTCTATGGTATGGGACAAGTTTTTTTTCTTCTTCTCATCCAGAACTAAGGCAGATATTATAGCCTGTCTGCTTTTCAAGGCAGAGTTTTCTACCTTTTCTCAAGGCTAGGCCCTTTGTAAATGGTCTCTTTTGTTTTTCATGTATATGTGTTTGTGTGTGCATGTTTTCCTTTTGTTGAGATAAGATCTCCCCAATATAATCCAGGCTAGTTGGAACCTGCTTGGGCAAAGAGGCTGGCTTGGAATGGACAGTGACCCTCCTGTGTCCACAGCTAACTGCTGGGATTACAGGGGTGTTACCAGCCCCTATATAAGGATTGATTAGCTGCTCACATCACACACACCTGTGGTGCAGTTTGGCTCCATTTGTCCAGTTTTGTTGGTGTAAGCATGAGACCAAGGCAGCCAGAGGTGCCACACATGCCTATCATTCTCCTGTAAGTGACAAGTTTTACTGTTAGAGTGCAAGCTTGGGGATATGCTTGGTTATTTCCTCACTTTCTCATTTTAGTAATTTATTTAGATGTTTGTTCATAATGCTTTATCTGATAGAAGTTTTGCTTCTGTAGGAGAGCATTTTGGAATAACTTGTCTGCTAAAGAGTCTTAGTAGGGTTTCACCTCAGCCAGACATTCAGTGTGGTGGTTTATGATCTGATTTGTGACACACAATCTGATGCTTTCTAGGGTTCACCCTTAGTAAGATTTTATCAACCAAATGGCCCAATGCATTGCATTTTAGCATATAAGTTCCACTTTAAAGAAAAAGAAATGGCTAGGGGGCTAATAAAAATTAGACATAGTGGTGGACACAGCCTCCTAGGTCAGCACTAGGACTTCGGGTTCCCAGACAGGATTTTAAGTTGTTTCTGAGGCTCAAGAGAGAAGTGTTTCTATTGCCTTTTATCTACTGTGACCAAAATACCTAAGAAAGAAACTTAAAGGTGGAAAGTTTTGGTTTTTTTTTGTTTTTTTTTTTTTTGCTCAGTTTCAGCCCATTGAGAGCAATTCATATCACCTCAGATAGGAATAAAAGGGAATTCATGAAGAGGCCAGTGCAAGATACAATCCTCATGGACATGCTTGTGTCCTGCTTTTTCTGGCTGGGCCCTACCTCCTATCTTTCAGTACCTCCCAATAATGCAGTCTTATAAATCCATAAAGGGATTAATCTTTTGGTTAGGTGACAGTCTCCTGATCCAGTTGTTATTCGAAATTCTGTCAGACATACCAGAGATCTACTCCATTAATCTCATAAACATTTTTAATCCAGTCCAGTTAACTATCACAGTTACTTATGCCAGGACTGGGGACACATGGCTTCTTGCTTAAGTTAGGTGGTGTAATAATGGAAGGCTAGACCTCTTTACATCACAGATGGGAAAAATGATACCACCAAAGGCTGACTGGTGTGTCAAGGCCACCTAGTCATACTGTATGATGCCTACCCTTACCAGTTTGCCATAGTGACAGATACTTGATCCTTTTTTCTTCACCTTTTGCTTAGATGCTGCTATACACTGAATCTATCTGGGGAGGAAAAGATTTTGATAAATTACATGGCTTTAAATTTTTGCTAGTTTTTATATAATCATATTTGTTGAATTACTCAGATTTGCTTCCATTGTAGTTGATACAAATCTAATGCAAACCATTTGAGCCCCCAAAGCAGTCCGTTGTCTCACATAACTGGAAGGCTGATGATTCTTAGAGACAAGAATAGGTCCACGTTTCAACGGATGCCACCAGAAGTTATCTCTCATAATAAGCTTGGGCGGTCTTTTCTTCAGCATGGCTTTAGTTGCAGGCTGACACTTTCTATGTATGGTTTTTGACTTACAGTGTCACAACTCCAGGTCCAACAGCAACAAAAAGGCTTTATTTCTCAGTAGGTCTGATCAGTCCCTGAATTTAATTTCCTTGCTGACTTTGGTTATTTCTGGACCACAGAACACAGATTGTTCAGGTCTGTCTGATGCCACAAATGGGTACAAGGGGGAAACACCACTGTGAAAACAATATAGCTCAGCATAAGAACAAAATATTCAAAGGGAAATCAGTGTTGTCTCCAGAAAGACCAGAGAGATATGTGAGATGAGCTAAGATGAGTGTCCACAGTACCATATACCAGCTCAGTGGAGGGCCATGTCTAGGTTCAAATCCTATGTGCACCTTATAGCTGTGACCTTGGAGCAAGAGTCTTAATCTACCTCTGCTTCAATTTCTCTGCCTGTGAAACAACTGTACGTGCTCACAAGGCTATTATAAAGATTCACTGAGTTTTCCATATAACTAAAAAGTGTTAGCAGCTCCTGGCATGTTCAACATCCACTGTATATACATATATATGTTATATACTTTTCCTAACCATTATAACTAGTATTGCTAACAAATAAACAACAAAACCCAAACAGCAGTTACTTCCCAAAATAATTTTACTTTCTCTGTACTTCCTTAGAATCCTTGTCTGTATTGGAATGCCTAGTCAGAAAATCAGCCATACCCTTGGTTTTCTTGTCAGATAGCTATTAGTGGTGCTGAGCCAATTACGACTGTCCCAGCAAGGGGGCTCAGTACTAGTGTAATCCAAATGGAGTAACACTTTAAGGGCAAGGCTGTTGGCTTGGTACATTCATCAGTGAGAGGGCCTCATGAAACAAGATGTGTTTCTCCAAGATTCCATACCACCTCCATCACCAAATTGCTCACAAGCCACCTTATTTCTGATCCCTGCATTTTGCCACTTTTGGCTGGGCAGGGGGTGGGGGGCTTATTTTCTCTACCTTGAGATTTGTACCAGCATCTCTGTCCCTTGGACACTGGAGCTGCTATGAATTCCTCCAAAACTCCCCCAACTTTCTTACACTGAGCAGTGCTTCCTTTGTTACCCACTACTCAGAGTTGCACAAGGAACAGAACTCTGTTGTCCTCTTTTTTAATGGTTGCTACCTTTTAAGCTACAGCTATTCTAGTCAGCAACTGTAGCTCAGCCACTACCAGCGCAAGAGCCTCAGCCTGAAGAAATTCTGTTCCCTCAGGCACTGACTCTTCCAGAGCTACTAAGAGAACTTATTTAAATCTCTGTCCCCCTGAGGAACTCAAGATTCAAAGGTTGAGGTAGAATCCTGCTTCGCAGAGAGGCTGACTAGCAAGCAGCTCACCTCCTTACCTCTTCCAAGAAGTCCTCATGCTTTTTCTCTCCCCTCCTTATAAACCCTTTTCCACCTGGCTCCTCCCTACAGCTACTTGCTGACTCAGCCTCCAGACTGCAGGTGAATTTTATTTAATCAAACACATCTTTGCATCATTAAACAAGTGTTCCAGAGCATAAGACAAAATAACACACCTTAAAATAATATTCTTAAAAAAACTCCACAGAGCCAAGGATTTTGCAAACACACAAAGGCCCTCTTCTCCTAAGGGAATAGTGCTTAATAAATAACACAACATGGCTGTGGCCATTTCTTTTTGTTTGTAGAACAGTTATTCCCACTGCTCTGATAAGGAAGGATTTAAGTGCAGGTGACATAGCTGATTATATGCAAGATCTCAACTCTGGAAGTACTAGTGATTCTGCTTGGGAGGCAGACTTGATAATGAATGTCCTTAGATAAGTGAGGCCAAGCTGAGGATATCAACTCCCAAGTTGTAGTGACTTCTGAAACCTGAGAGGGCAGCAAGGTTCCCTCTACTCAGAATTCCTGTTCTCTCATCCAGTACTGGAAATGGGAGCTGTGGGACCAGGGCAGATTTCCTACTTCCCAGTACTTAGGGGTCCAGCCATTCCCAAGGGCCCCAGAATGAGGCTCTAAAGATGAGTGTTGATGTCTCTCCACCTTCCAGGCTCACTGTGGCTACAGTTTGCTAAGCGAACTGGGGAGTCCAAATTGCCAAACCCATTCCTGAGTCATGAGAGAGACAGGGATGCATATATAGGGCATTTCTCCTGGGACTGCCTATATTTCCCTGGCCTCCTGAACCCGAAATTCCTTATTGAAAGCTAGGGCCTGTTTCTGCAGTCATGGGAGAAGAGATATCAAAGCAATAATCACTGAAAAAGTGCTATTGGTCAGAAGCCTGGAATTAATTTCTGCATGCTGGAGGAATGTGGTGGCCTCACTTGGGGGTCGCAAGTCATTGCAGTCAAACCTTTGAATGGAAGCTGGAAATGCTTGTCCAACCATGAGGCTGAGATGATGGGAGGATTCAGTGACTGTTACTGGAACCATACAGTATTTCCACTGCATCTTAGCTTCATATACAGCAGAATTTCCAGAGGAGGAATTCTTTGGACAGCCCAGCATGTGCAGAAAGAACCTAAGAAGCTACCACTGAAATGGCACTTGAAGAACTTGAAAAGATTCTTGAAGGGTACACAGAAGATGGAGAGATTTTGAAGAAGATACTTAAGATACTAAAATGCTCTAAGAAAGTGTTGACTTTTTAGCTGACCTGAGCAGATAGATCTTGTCTGCTAGACCTGGGATCTGAGGACCTGAAAGAATGGGGTCGACAACCTTACTTCTGCTTCAGTGCACTTTTATACAGGAATGAAACAAACAAAAAACAGTGATTCAAGAACTCATGTTTGAATTCAGAAAAACATGGAAATAAACATCAGTAAGCACATATTAAATATTAACAGAGCAATCCTTCCCCAGAACTTTCTCAGAACAGATCAACTTAAATACAATTGCTGGCATGTTCTATAGCTCATAACTAGGAAGGCATAGGCAAGGCATAAGTCAATATCCAGATTCAAGGCACACTGACCAGACTGGGTTCTATAGCTGTGTTTTTTCTAACCAACAACTTCAACTAGAAATTGAATATAAATGTTTGTCACTGGAGGCATGAAATCACATCTGAGAACAATCCAGGGAACAAGACACACCTGAGGTAAAAGGCCCTCTGCCTTTTTTTGTGGAGCCTCTCTCACAGTACCCCAAGGTATTGTTTACTATGCATCATTCTTTTTGGCCATATTCCAACAGAAAGAGGACCAAAAAGATCCAAGACAGGCTTGAAAAACATCTAGACAAAATTTAAGAGGTATCCTAGTTAACTTTAACTATTAGCCTGTCACAGTGCAAAGTCATCTGAGAAAAGAGCCTCAACTGAGGAATTGCCTAGATCAGATTGGCCTGTGGCATGTATATGGGGGCTTATCTTGATTGACGGTTAATGGAGGCCCCAGCCCACACTGTTGGCAGTACCATCCCATGGGAAAGCTTGCTGTAACTGGACATGGTGCAACTCACTTTTAATCACAGCTCAGGAGACACAGGCTGGTGGATCTGTAAATTTGAGGCCAGACCAGTCTACATAAAGAGTTCTTCCAGGTCAGCCTAGTGAGACCCTGTCTCAAAAAACGAACAATCAAAAAAACAAACAAACAAAAAAAAGAAAAAATAAAGCTCAATGACTATAAATCTGTGAGTAAGCTACTAACAAGTATCATCCTCCATGGTTCCTGTTATACCTCTTGCCTATGCAGTGAATTCCTTGGTCAGAGGTAAGGATGTGTGGAATACGTAGCAGGCCTGCCTTCTTTGAGTTCCTGGTTTGACTTGCTTCAAAAATTGGCTATGTCCTGGAGCTGTTGCTTTTGTTTGTTTAATTTGTAAAGATTTTTAAAATTATGTGTGTATGTTTGTGCAGGTTTTCACACATGAGGGTATGTGCTGGGGAAGCCTAGAAGAGGGTATCACATCTCCTAGAGTTACAGGTGGTTGTGAGTCACCTAGTGTGGGTGCTGGAAACCAAACTTGGATCCTCTAGAAGGTTAGCAAATACTGAGCCATCAGTCTAGCCCTGTATCCTGGGATTGTAAGCTAAAATAAACCTTTCCTTCAGAGTATTTTATTATAGCCAGAAAGGGAACTACAACAGAAGGAGAATCTGAAGACTGCCCTGGAAAGCAACGTGGGGATGATAAAAAGTATGTAAAGGCTGGTGAGATGGCTCAGTAGGTGAAAGTGCCTGCTAACCATAGCTCAGTCTCTGAACATAACGTAAGGAGAGGACAGACTCCTGAAAGTTGTCCTCTCAGCTCCATGCACTCCCTCCAAAAATATTTTCTAAAAATTAGGTGGCGCTGGAGAGGTGACTCAGTGGTTAAGAGTATGTACTTGTCTTCCAGAGGATCTGGGTATGGTTGCCAGCATCCACATGGCTATTCACAAATGTCAGAGGGATCCAGTAACCTCATCTGGCCTCTGTAAGAACCAGGCACAAATGTGGCTCACAGATATAGATACAAGAAAACCATTCATATACATAAATGAACAGTTAAGTACTAGATGTGCAAAGGTTCAAAACAGACAAAATCCCTATCATGAGAAGGGGAGGTGGACAAAGTCACAGCCCTAACCAAGAAGCTATTTGTAATCGATGCCTGCTGGGAAAGGGAAAATCAGTGGAGTGCCACTGGGTCTATCAACCACAGTCCAGGGCAGACCCCATGCTCAGGAGTAGTTGGCCAACATAAAACAGACTCCAGTTTTTATTTTGTTGGACTTTTGTTATGTTTTTATTTTGACATTCGTGTCTTACTAGATTTTGTTTGTTTTTCATTTTCCTTCATTTTGCTTCTGAGAGTGAGAATATGAAGTTGTGTGGGAAGGGAGGTGGGGAGGAGTTAGGGAAGGGAAGAATATGATCAATATATATTGTGTGAAAAAAAATAAAATACTAGAAAAAAAGTGGTTCTGAAAACAAGTGAGAAAAAATGACTCTGAAATACCTGAATTTGAAAGCCAAGATTCTGAGTAAGTATTTGATGAAAAAGACGTAGAAAATAAGCAAACAAACAAAAAAAGAGATATAGTTGGAAAAGATATCTGATGACAGGAAAAAAAAGATGAAGAAAATACAGATGAAAAGGGGTCCGGAGCTGGCATGATGGCCCAGCCAAGCCTGGTGACCTGAATTTGGCCTCTGGAACATGCTTAAAGGATAGAATTAATTTCTGCAGGTTGTCCCTTGACTCCCATATTATGGTTTCTATTGCTGTGACAAAATACCATGACCAAGGCAACTTATAAAAGAAGGCATTTAATTGGTCTTATGGTTTCAGAGTTATAGTCTGTGATAGCAGCACAGAGGCATTGCAGTAGGAATAGCTGAAAGCTCACATCTTGATCCACAAATAAGAGGCAAAGAGGGCACACTGGGGATGGCACTAGTCTTTTGAAAGCACAAAGCCTGCCCTGGTGACACACTGCATCAAACAAGACCATGCCTTCTAATCTTTCTCAAACAGTTGCACCCACTGGAGACCAAGTATTCAAACACGAGCCTATAGGGCCTTTTCATTCAAATCATTATAACTTATATACATACACACTGTGGCATGTGTGTGCGTGCACACAGTAAATGTTTTTTTTTTAATGAATAAGGGTCTGACTGCTGCTGAAGAGGATAGTGGTGGAAAGGGATATAAAGAAGCTGCAGATAGAAGTCATTTGAAGATGACAATTCTAACAGGAAACTTAGTGAAGAGTCTGGTGAAGGAGATGTGGGTGGTGTTGAGAATGCTAAGGAAGAAAGGCCCTGGGTGCTAGCAACAGCCTTGTCTTCAGTAGTGATGACAATGAGGGGTAGGAAATGTCTTCATATATTTATGCCTACTTTTCAGGGTCACTATTAACTGTTATTCATATAACACTCTGTGAACAGTGGTAGAATACTATCAAAGGCTTTGATGTACTAAATGATAAAAAACTCACTGTATATACTTAATAAAAAGTTAGACTGCTACTCAATTAAAACATCATAATAACCCCCAAGGCAAAAAAGAGACAGAGGTAAATAAATATTTAGCAAAAAAATTTAAAAATTTAGCACTAAAACATTAGATATAAATGGGTTCATCTTTCTTTCTTGTGTTTGTGGGGAAAGAGTCAAGTTAAACAAAATGAAACAAACAAATCTACCTCCATGTTTAGAAAACTATATATGAAGGTTGAGAATAATGAGAGATTTTAGGGAAATATTAAAGAAATGAAGAATGAGTGAATAATGACCAGGAAGAATGAATACAATGCATCAAGCTGATTATTGAAATGTCTGATCTAATTGCATGTAACTGAGGACACTCATTGGTGGGCACTGTTAACTACATCTCTGGATACAGCACCACCTCTCTTTGCTCATGCTTTAGGTCTCTCACTGTGCTGCTTGTTAGCTGTACTCAGAGCACAAAATGTTACTCTTGGAAGTACCAAGGTGGTGTGCAGTGGATAGGTTCTTCCTTCCAGATGCTCTTCAGCCGCTGGGCCCATGATTCCACTATCACTTTTCTTTCTTCTTCTGATGAAACGTCAATACCAAAACTGATCTGTGGGGCAAGGACTTTAAATCCACAGAAGTGCAGTATACCATGCTGAAGACAGAAAGGAAAGAACTGGTCATAACCACATTCTTTATATACACTCAGTTAAATTACTAAGCAGAGGAAATGATGTGAAGAAGCCTTCAAAAATCATGAAACAGATGCTACAAAGTAACTGAAAACAACCAATTTCTGGATAGCTGCAGGATAGAGTGCTTCATAAGCATAAGACCTGGCAGCTGGCATTTAAGACAGATCTTAACTAATGAGTCCATCACTAAACATTAGTTTTGATTGGTTTGTCAAATTCTGCTACTTTGAATGCTATGTACCGAGAGGTTATTTTAGCTATGATGTACTGCTGTACAAAGTTGTTGACCCTACTTGTTAATTGAAACAAATTTTAAGCAGTATTTCTTGTATACTGTTTATGTACAACAATAATAAACAAGTAGTAAACATTTTTATGTAAGGATCTATCTAGGCCATTAGGAAATAAATTACAAGTAATTCTTTCTGGAGGTGTAGATTAAGTGGACTTTAAAAATATTTTATACTGTTCACCTTTCCTCTACTACATGTTGTTATAAACTGGGGTAAAGTACATATTTTTAGTCAGTGACATGTATGAGAATGACTAGCCTTCAGAGAAGGATGCTCACAGTTTGTAACTGCCCTTAATGGAGCAGCACTAATCCACTAATCATAATCATCTTTCAAAAAGAGCCTAGCTTCTCCCTGGAAATGTCACACTTTGTCTTCTGCATGACGCTCTTCAAAACTTATACCCTTATCCAAGCATTAGTTAGAGGACAAAAACCTACATACATGTTTTTACATTACTTTCTCCCAGATAACATGATTTCATTTATTGGAAATCAGCTCTTTCAAATCCACTATTGGAGGCTGGAGAAATAGCCCAACAGTTGGGAGCACTTGTTGCTCTTGTTGGTAACCAGAGTTTGGTTACCGGACCCACATGGTAGTTCACAACTCTCTGTAACTCCAATCCCAGAGGTTCAGATACTCCCTTCTGCTCTCAGTGGGCACTGTACACATGTGATGTGCACACATGCATGCAGGCAAAACACACATAAAACTAAACACATAAAACACATAAATCTTCATAAAAATAATTTATGGTGTTGGTAAGATGTTTCAGTGGCTAAGGGTACAGGCTGCCAAGTCTGTGATGACCTAAGTTTGATCCTCAGGACCCACATGGTAGAAGAAGAGAACCAACTCCTGAAAGTTGTCCTCTGCTCTCCATGGGGATGCTGTGGCATGGACATGTTCTCTACTTCAATAAATAGTGTAATTTAAAAAAATAAATTTTAAAACATCAATTATGATCAGTAGAAGAACTCAACAAATGGACTAGGTGGAAGCGGGGTGGGGAGAGACTAGGAGCTGTCACAAACACAAAAGGAACTTTTAGGTGACTCAATTTAAAAGGATAACAGTGGGCTAGGGGTTCAGTACAGATGGTTAAACACTTGCTGTGCAAGGATAAGGCCCTGAGTTCTGAACCCTAGCAATCAAAAAACCTGGGTGTGGCAGCATGGATCTGTAACCCCAGTGTCTGTGGGGAGAGGGGCAAAGACAGGCAGATCCCAGGGCTCACTGGCCACCCAGGCTAGCCAAATCAGCAAGCCCCAGGAACAGTGAGAGATGTGATCTCAAAAAATAGGTAGAAAGTGACCAAGGAAGATACTTGAAATTGATCTGTAGCATTCACATATGCATGGGCAAGTGCATTCGCACACACATATACATATCTGTAACTCGAGAGCAAACAACAAAGACAAGGAGTGAATTTAACTATATCCATATAAAGGAAACTCTTACTGTTTTATAAATGTATAATAGGATAATTCACTAACAGAGAGAGCTGACAAATCAGTTTAAAATGCCAACATCTCAATAGAAATGGAGTAAGAATCTGAACCTAGAAAGAAAAGGGACAATTCCTTATTTTTATTTATTATTTTGAGACAAGGACTCTTGTATCTCAGGTGAGCCTCAAACTTGTGTAGCTGAGGATGACCCTGAACTTCTGATCCTCCTGCCTCTACCTCCCAAGTGGTGATAATGGGTATGCACTACCACAATTAGCATATAGGGAGCTGGAGCTCAAACTCAAGGCTTTGTGTACACTCAGCACTTGTTCTACCACAGACTCATACCTCCATCTTGTGTCCATAATGTCTACATTCGCCAAAGCAATCACTCCAGCTATTAGGTACCAGCCTTCCTCACACCTAGACAGGTATCTCTCCTCACCATATGGAAGAGCACATCCATTTAGCTTCCCAGGTCTCCTAGAAGTCTTTGCGCTGAAGTCTGCCTCTTGTTCTCTTTCCCTCTCTGGGAAGTTCCATGCATATGGATAGCCTAGCCTGCTGGAACTCACTCTGCCATTGCCCTTTCCCTCAGTAGATGGCTGTTCTTTAGTCACTCATCTGTCTAGAGTGTTAGAGGCCCAAGTGAAGCCGTTCAGATGGCAGAGTCTACAGTACCTCTAACCAAGGCTAATGGTGTTGCTAGCTTCATAGGGCATTGTAAGTCTGGGGAGGGCTCTTCAGGCCTTGGTGTTGCTCATCATTTATACCAACATACCTGGTGCTACCTCAGGGCTATTACAATCCTCATAAAGCATACAACAGGATGACCAGGTTTGGCTTTACTTTGGGTCAAGCATTATCAAAATTGTTTGTCTTCTTAGCTAGCCTTTAAACTACTACTGATTTAAAAAATAAAATAAGGATAAAATGTTATTATTTTCTCTATCTAGTTGGGAGTCAAATGGAGTGTCAAGCTTACATGGTGTACATGTGTGTAAGGTGCAGTGGGGAGGGGGAGAGTTCAGCGTGTCAGCAAAGCAGAGAAAGGCCCACAAGGCCTGTTTACCTGGAGTGGCCATAGGAAGTACCGGAAATCTCCACTGACACCGGTTTTTGTGTACATCTCAGCCGTACCTCCAGTGGTTATGGAAAGGAGGGCTAATTTACCCTGCAGGCAGTGAAGAAAATAAATGCATCATGTGGTTGCCAGAGGAGAAAACAGTGCTCCTGTGATGTTATACAGAGGTTTATGGTGGTCAGAAGGGAGCCTAAAGTCAGGTTCATTCCAGGTAGACAAATGTGATCCCCCCATGTCCCATACACCCATCTAAAGGTGACAGCTAATGCCCTAACAGGGATGGGGACAGAGCAGGCAGCAAAAAGATAAGCGAATGTCAAACTTCTAACATGTAAGACTTCTGGAGGAAACTAGGTTTCAGAGACCCCATGAGAACTGAGATATTGACCACAGTGCTGATGGGAGAGTGAGTGAAGCTGACACAGGATGATCATGAAATGGAGGCCAGTATCTTGGTTACTTGAGTCATTTTCCTCATAAACACTTAAGTTTTGAAGTGTTTAGAATTTAAAGCCATTTGCTTAGTAGGAAGTTCTCTCAGTAAGACATTTGCAGATACTATGCATGGTACCTAGCAGGTTTCCCACTCCCTCTCCTAAAATACAGGAGGTGTGTGACTATCCCCCAAATCAGTGTGGGCATGTGGATCCCAAAAGTGTAAACTAGTATAAGACCAGCCAAGGCTTGAGCCGAAAACATTACCGTCCATGCCATTTACCCATTTCACTCTTACGCAGTATCCAGCCCCATACTTCTTTTGCCTGTGTGCAGATTAGTGTAGATGCATATCCCTCACTATCAAAAAGCTCTGTGCGTTTAAAAAAGGGTGTACTTATCATCCATGAAGTGTGCTGTGCGTACATTAAGTGCTTAATGAGTATTTACTTACCTTATACAAATACACAAACTAGAAATATAAGTTGATAGATGCCCTCACCTTCTTCCCATTGGAAGGATCCATACTGATCCTTATCCCCATAGAACATACCTTGAGAAAACCGGAGTCATAAAAGCCTGGAATGTCGAAGGCAAACCCTTGGCACAGCACCCTGTCCATCCAGCCTTTTAGGATTGCTGGAACACTGAACCAGTATAGTGGGAACTGGGGGTGGAACAACAAGCAGAAACTGCTCTGTCTCAGGATTCATACTTTAGTCCCACTGACCTCTCCTCCCAGGACATCCAGCAGGCAAAGGTGGGGCATAACATGGGCACAGTGGGATGAAGGGTAGAGCTGACTATGGTTGAGTTGCTATTCTGGTGACTGTCTCCTGATGACAGTTCCTTATGCTAGCCACAGAGTAGGCAGTGAGAAAGTTTTATGCCAACTTGACACAAGCTAAAGTCATCTGAGAGGAGGGAGCCTAATTTAAAAAAAATGCTTCCATATGATCAATCATGCTGCAGGTAAGCCTGTGGGGGCATTTTCTTGATTAGTAATTGATGTAGAGGTCTCAGTCTATTGTAGGTGATGCCACCATAGGCTGGTGATCCTGGGTTCTGTAAGAAAGACTGAGCAAGCCAGGAAGCAATACTCCATGGCCTCTGCATCATCATCTTCCTCCAGGTTCTCACCCTGTTTGAGTTCCTATCCTGGCTTCCTTCTGTGGTGGACTATGAATGTGGAAGTGTAAGCCAAATAAACCCTTTCCTACCCAACTTGGCTTTTGGTCATGGTGTTTCATCACAGCAATAGTAACCCAAGCTAAGATAGGCAAGTAAAACAGACTTTTGGTCAGTGAAGTCCTTGCATGATGGAAATCTGGGGAAAGCAAAGCACTCCAGAAGTGATGCCATGGCTATTTTTGCTCAGAGAACTCAAGTGAGCACAGCCCTTATATACTTAGCCCCTCTTTCTGTTGAGCTGACTTGGATTTCCATCAGTGCAACAACTCTTTGGAATCACACACTTACCTGACTGTCTAGATTATGGATATATGTTAACTGTACCCTGTCCAGTGCTGGTAGGAATGGCCAGATTGAGTTAGTGCTTCTGGAAGTCAGTCTATAGGGCTTGTTCCTTCTGTAGCATATATATATATATATATACCAATCTGTGGTGTGTGTGTGTGTGTGTGTGCTCATTAGTATGTATGTGGTAACTAATTAGAGGATAGAAACAAGGTTGTACTATTAATGGTAAGGAATTTAATGCAAGAGTTGGCCTAAACTGCCTTGATAAACAGAGAAATCTGGTTCCCAGCTAGCATGTCTGGGACAGGGGCCTTGGGAGGATGAAAGCAGAAAGACTGCCATGATTCTGATGCTTCTGGGACCACTGGGCCAATGAGTACATTTTTGATTGATACTGACTTAGGGTTGTGAGTAACACTGACTATCAGAATCTCTTTATCAAAGTAGGAAAGTATTCTAATTAGACTTGTAACAGGAAAGGTACTTCAAATAACTGCATACATAGTTAAAAAAACACTAGTTCCAAATGTAATGTCCAAGTGTTTGTTCATAGGATGAACCTAATCATTAATATGAGGAAAAAACAAACCTGAAATATCACTAGATCAGCTTCTTTCACCTTTCTCTGCTCCTCAAGTATGTCACTGGGCAGAGCTGTCTTCTTGTAGGCTTCATAGATTTCTATCCCATATCTGAAGACTTCAGGATTAGAGAGGGCACCTAGGAAAGAAGAGGTCAATTTCTCCGTCCTAGGTGAGTGTTCTCAGCTTGTCCCAGCCTTCCAAAAACTGCTGCATGATCTGGCTTCCTGAAAGCCTTGGGGATTTGCTGTGACCTGATCAGGTTTGAGACCAGGCTAAGGATAACTTCCCATCTACCAGGAGCTGTGCTCTACACTGGTCACTTCCTCTCTTCCTAACAACCATGAGATCACTGTAATTCTGACTTAGTAGAGAGGAAGCCAAGACTTGTGAAAGGCTAGGTACTTAGTGCCATATGAGTCCCAAGTAGCAGGTAGTGTGGCCTAAGTCTCAGATGTGACCCCAGTTGTACAGGATCAAGACTAGAGGGTGCAGACTCAAGACCTCTGAGATGCAAGAATCTCAATGGAAAGTGGATCAGTCCTTCAATATTTTCATAACTGAAAAAAGCTGAGCATTTCTTTGCATTCTATTTTACCCTTAGGCTGTAACTACTATAGGGAAGAGGCGAGGCGAGGATGTACTGGACAGGTTATCAGATGGGGTGTGGCCACCACGTTACAGGCAGCCCAAATCCACCTAGGCTCTTGCACTTACAGTGTCCTTCAGTATCCAAGGGAACTGGTTCTGACACTTCCTGTCCACAATAAAATTGGTAGATGGATTTAAATGGTATAGTATTTGCTGACACTTTCAATCTTACCATCTGTATTTTTGGCATGAGGTATGTATTATTTTACTACCTTAAAAATTATGATTCCATATCCTACTTTCTATTTTCTTAGTCCCTGTGCTGCTGTTTATTAAGAGAAAATAGTACTAGCTTTGCACATGCTTATCAAGTATTTTACTATTTTGATATATCCCCAGCCTGAACTATGTATTAAAAAAGGGTGTGGTGGAGAGATGGCTCAGTGGTTGGCACATTTGGTACTCTTGAAGAGGATCAGGATTTGGTTTCCAGTGCCCAGGTCATAACCTCCTGTAACTCCAATTCCAGGAGTTCTGATACCCTCTTCCAGCCTCCTCGGGCACCTGTATGCATGTGATGTACATATAGGTAAGCACATAAATAAAAAAGGAGAAAGATCATGATGAATATTACAGGCTGTACCTGAGGTGTACTCTACACAATTCCAAGTGCATAGACAATGAGCACCTTCAAATTAGGGGTAATAAATACTGGAAAAATGAGGTGAAATTATTATTTGCAGATAGTTGTTCACATGTCTGAAGAGCCCCACAGAATAGAAAGTTAGAGCTGACTGTGGTAGTATACACCCTTGATCCCAGCACTTGAGAGACAGAAGCAGGTGGACCTCTGAGTTCAAGGCCAATCTAGTTTACAGAGCAAAGTTCCAGTACAGCTAAGGCTGTTACACAGTGAAGTCCTATCTCAAAACAAACAACAAAAAATGAAAGTAAAATGAAAAAAAAGGTTAGGGTTGGCTGAGTATATACCTATCAAAATCCATATGATAAAACATCTCAATAAACCTGAGGAATAAAAGGGGAGGGAAGGGAGAGAGGGAGAGAATGCAGAGCAAATAAAAGGTCACATTATTGGAGAGCAAGAGACAGCATCACAAAAGGTGAATTCTTCCTAAGTTCACCTGTATACTTAATGGGACTTTAGTAAAAATATCACCAGATTTCTTTTTTTATCTGGAATGCTGACTTAAAAGATTTTATGGAAAACTAAAGTAAAAACAATTACAAAAAGTAGGAAGTGATATTGACCTAGTTTGATCAGAATATTAAATTATATATAGATAGATATAGATACATATTATTCTTTATGCTGACTCTCAGGAAACATTTTCAAGATTTCACCTCAATGATGCTGGTTTCTTAATTACTGCTAATTTCTCAGCTCTAGCTGAGCAGCATAAATTGTTCCAATGTGATTTGAAAGAGATTGGGTCACCATAGGCTCCTATATATGAGTGCTTAGTCATCAGTTGGTAGACTGGGAAAGATTAAGAGATGTGGCCTTGTTGGAGAAAGTGTGTCACTGGGAGTGGATTTTGAGGCTTCAAAAGCTCACAACAGATCTAGTATCTCACTTCCTGCCTACAGATGAGAATGTAGCTCTGAGCTACTTCTCTAGGACCACGCCTGCCTGCCTGCCATCATGCTCTCTGCCATGGCGATAATGGACTGACCCTCTGAAACTGTAGGCAAGGCCAGAATTAAATGTTTTTTTTTAATAAGGGTTCCCTTTGGTGTCTCTTCACATCAACAGAGCAGTGACTAAGATATCCTGTAAAATAAAAGTTTTACTTCAATGATACTGGTCTCTTGTTAATCATGGCTGACTCTTCAGCCCCCAGGTGGCCAAAACTATGGAATCTTAATTCAAAATGGTAAACACACAATGGCCCCAATAGTCTAAGTAACTCTCAAACTTCCCTCTGGAACTTCCCAACCCAGGTCTCTATTGTTTGCATTTCTTTCAACACTTTTTTCTTCCAGGTTTCAACAGAAGAGCTCACCAAGCTTTGAACATTCAGTGGCTTTTCTCACCCAAAGTTCCAAAGTCCTTCCACAATCCTCTCTAAAACAACATGGTTAGGTCTGTCACAGCAGTATCCCACTTCTGGTACCAAATTCTATCTTAGGTAGGTTTACTACTGCTGTGATGAAACACCAGGGCCAAATCAACTTTGGGAGGAAAAGGTTTATATGGCTTATACTTCCATATCACTGTTCCTCATTGGAGGAAATCAGGACAGGAATTCAAACAGGGCAGGAACCTAGAGTCAGGAGCAGATGCAGAGGCCATGGATGGCTGCAGATCACTGGCTTCCTCCTTACAGCTTGCTCAGCTTGCTTTCTTATAGAACACAGGACCAGCAGCACAGGGGTGGACCAACCGACACATGCTGCCCCCCCACCCCAGTCACGAATTAAGACAATGCCCTACTTGCTTGCCTAAAGCCTGATCTTATGGAAATGTTCAAATGATAGGAAGCCATTTCCCCAGAAATAGTTTCATTGTGCTCAATTTCCCAGGTACTTACAAGCTACTACAGTAATGATCCAAATGGATCCAGCCACTGTCCTAGAACTGAAAGCCCGTCCTCAAGCTGGTTAAGTGTTCTGTGAGAGATGAGGAAGCAAACTAATGCTACCCTCACTCTTGCCTACATAGCAAAGATATCTCTGAAAATACAGAAAATGGGGCTGGAGAGGTAACACATACTGGTTTTGTAGATTTGACCCAGGTTCAGGTCCTATCACCAATGTCCAGAGGCTCACAGCTGCCTGTAACTCTAGCTCCGGGATACCCAATGCTCACTTCTGGCCTCTGCAGACAACCACATCCATATGCACCAACTCTCACAAAGACATGCACATAATAAAAATAGATTAATATTTCTTTTAAAAGAAACCTGTGGGGCAAAACCAAAACAAACAAACAACAAAAACAACAACAAAAAAGAAACCTCACTACCTTGGGAACAGAAGAATTGGGTGCTGGGGGACAGAGATGACAGAGTCTGGTATCAGGACTCTTCGACCTGAGACTTGAGGTCAGGAGGCAACAGTTAGATATTGTTGACATCTTTTTTCAAGACAGGGTTTCTCTGTAGCGTTGGAGCCTGTCCTGGAACTAGCTCCTGTAGACCAGGCTGGCCTCAAACTCACAGARATYCRCCTGCCTCTGCCTCCTGAGTGCTGGGATTAAAGGCATGCACCACCACCACCTGGCCAAAACACAGAAAATTTTAAGACAGATGATTTACCCCATGGACTCACCAGTGATATCATTTCTTGTGGCCCTCGGCTCAAAGTTCATGGCATATAAGTCAGACACAGTGACTGTGCATCCTTGCTTGCTCAGTTCTTCAACAGCCACATTCTTCAGGGACCCATTGAGGGACATGGGTTCTTGGTGTGCATAGATGATGAGCACTTTCTTACCTGTATCAAGGGAAGAAATGTTTCCTTTGAAGAGCACATCTTTCTGTTAAAACTTGGTGATGACTAGGGTAAAAATGATGTATAGGAACATAAATGCATTGAACCAAAAGAGTCAGCAATTTTTTTTAATGGGTGATAAAATAATGAACATTTTAGTGCTATTACAGATTCTAAGAGCCAGCCATAAAGGTACTGTTTCTGTCATGAATAAGCCTGAGGATCTGAATTTGGATTCTAGTACCCAGCCAAAAAGCCAACAGTGTCAGCTTATGTACTTATATACTGGGAGCTTGGTGGCTAATCAGTCTAGGTCAATCAGTGTGCTGCAGATTCCATTACAGACCCTGTATTTAAAAAATAAGGTCGAGAGGACTGGAAAGATGGAATAGTGGCTGCACTTCCAGAGGTCCTGGGTTCCATTCACAATCATTTGTACTGTAGTTGCAAGAAATCCAATGCCGTCCTCTGATGACTTCTGTGGGTACAAGACATGCACGCAATACATAGACACATAGACATACATATAAGACATAGACACTCATATACATAATAAAATAACTTAAAAATCAGATGGAGAGTGAGTGAGGAAGATATCCAGTATCAACCTTTGGCTTTCTCATGGGCCCACACATACAAGTGCACCTGCACACACATACACACACACATACAGTTAAACCCTTGGAATGTGAGTACACCTGTGTGCACATGTGTACAGAGGCCAGAGGTCTGTGCAGAGGTCTGTGTCAGGTGTCCTTTTCAGTGGCTTTCTACCTTACTTTTCGAGACAGTCCCTCATTGAATTATTTGGCTAGATTGGCAGGACAGAGAGCTCCAGGGATGCCTCTTTCTGTGTGCCGGTGTTACAGATGAGTGATCCCGTGCCTGGCTTTTGTGTGGGTGCTAGAAATCTAAACTCAGGTCTCATGTGTGTTTGGCGGGCACTTTACTGACAATCTCTCTGCCACTAAGATGTTAAAGTCTTGTTTGTACTTTCAAGTCTAGGACCCTGAACAGAAAACACATGTTAGCTTGAAGCAAACAGTTTCAGGGCATTCATCTGAGTGTAAAGGTTGAATTCCATGGCTTAGATTAACTATTAGGTTTTATTTCACTTTCTAATGCTCCAGTGTTATAAAGGAACTGTACTTGGAGGGCTTCCCAAAAGAATGAATATAAATGAAATACCTACATCAGTGTTTCTCAATTAGGGGCAAAGTTACCAGTCACAAGCACAGCTGTCAAAGATGAGATTTCTAATAGTCATCACTGGCAGTTGGAGTGCTTCTAGCATCTAAGGGGTACAGCCCAGAGACAGCGCTAAAAATGCTATAAGATGGCACCCTCATAACAGATCTGGTCTCAAATATCAGTAGTACCAGGGGTGAAAAAAATCCAAAGATAGGTACAAGGGACAAAATGACAAAATAAAGCTTAGCAGAGTGCTTTTCTGGCATGTATAAATAAATACATATTGTAAAAGCAAAGGGAAAACCCAAATCTACATTATAACATGTAAAATGAGNTGCCTCTGCCTCCTGAGTGCTGGGATTAAAGGCATGCACCACCACCACCTGGCCAAAACACAGAAAATTTTAAGACAGATGATTTACCCCATGGACTCACCAGTGATATCATTTCTTGTGGCCCTCGGCTCAAAGTTCATGGCATATAAGTCAGACACAGTGACTGTGCATCCTTGCTTGCTCAGTTCTTCAACAGCCACATTCTTCAGGGACCCATTGAGGGACATGGGTTCTTGGTGTGCATAGATGATGAGCACTTTCTTACCTGTATCAAGGGAAGAAATGTTTCCTTTGAAGAGCACATCTTTCTGTTAAAACTTGGTGATGACTAGGGTAAAAATGATGTATAGGAACATAAATGCATTGAACCAAAAGAGTCAGCAATTTTTTTTAATGGGTGATAAAATAATGAACATTTTAGTGCTATTACAGATTCTAAGAGCCAGCCATAAAGGTACTGTTTCTGTCATGAATAAGCCTGAGGATCTGAATTTGGATTCTAGTACCCAGCCAAAAAGCCAACAGTGTCAGCTTATGTACTTATATACTGGGAGCTTGGTGGCTAATCAGTCTAGGTCAATCAGTGTGCTGCAGATTCCATTACAGACCCTGTATTTAAAAAATAAGGTCGAGAGGACTGGAAAGATGGAATAGTGGCTGCACTTCCAGAGGTCCTGGGTTCCATTCACAATCATTTGTACTGTAGTTGCAAGAAATCCAATGCCGTCCTCTGATGACTTCTGTGGGTACAAGACATGCACGCAATACATAGACACATAGACATACATATAAGACATAGACACTCATATACATAATAAAATAACTTAAAAATCAGATGGAGAGTGAGTGAGGAAGATATCCAGTATCAACCTTTGGCTTTCTCATGGGCCCACACATACAAGTGCACCTGCACACACATACACACACACATACAGTTAAACCCTTGGAATGTGAGTACACCTGTGTGCACATGTGTACAGAGGCCAGAGGTCTGTGCAGAGGTCTGTGTCAGGTGTCCTTTTCAGTGGCTTTCTACCTTACTTTTCGAGACAGTCCCTCATTGAATTATTTGGCTAGATTGGCAGGACAGAGAGCTCCAGGGATGCCTCTTTCTGTGTGCCGGTGTTACAGATGAGTGATCCCGTGCCTGGCTTTTGTGTGGGTGCTAGAAATCTAAACTCAGGTCTCATGTGTGTTTGGCGGGCACTTTACTGACAATCTCTCTGCCACTAAGATGTTAAAGTCTTGTTTGTACTTTCAAGTCTAGGACCCTGAACAGAAAACACATGTTAGCTTGAAGCAAACAGTTTCAGGGCATTCATCTGAGTGTAAAGGTTGAATTCCATGGCTTAGATTAACTATTAGGTTTTATTTCACTTTCTAATGCTCCAGTGTTATAAAGGAACTGTACTTGGAGGGCTTCCCAAAAGAATGAATATAAATGAAATACCTACATCAGTGTTTCTCAATTAGGGGCAAAGTTACCAGTCACAAGCACAGCTGTCAAAGATGAGATTTCTAATAGTCATCACTGGCAGTTGGAGTGCTTCTAGCATCTAAGGGGTACAGCCCAGAGACAGCGCTAAAAATGCTATAAGATGGCACCCTCATAACAGATCTGGTCTCAAATATCAGTAGTACCAGGGGTGAAAAAAATCCAAAGATAGGTACAAGGGACAAAATGACAAAATAAAGCTTAGCAGAGTGCTTTTCTGGCATGTATAAATAAATACATATTGTAAAAGCAAAGGGAAAACCCAAATCTACATTATAACATGTAAAATGAGGCAACTCTACATGTTTAAAGTGAAACAGTTACAATGTTACATATTACTGAGTAAAAAAAGCGAGTTGTAAAATTATATGTGTCCCTGCTGTGTGCATATATGTAATAAGCAGACACAGAAGCACTGGAGGTGTGACTCAGTTGTAGAACATGTGCTTCTGGGGCATGTGGTGCTGGGTCTGGTCCCCAGTACTGTAAAAGGAAGGGAAAGGTAAAGATGGAATCAAAGCTTGGTCTAAAAAGCCCATCTCCTCAGATCCCCCCTTTTTGGGAACTTTTTGTCCCAAGCATGGCTTTTGACAAAGGCAGGATAGACATATGCCCCACTTTTTCAGGAGGAGGTTGAAATGGGCAAAGTAAAAAATACAAAAGAAAATAATTACACACACTGATCCATGTCATAAACCAGAAGGGTTTATATATGCTATGCATCTATGTTGCTTAGATTTTTTAATAACAAATGATACAATTTCTGGCTAAATGTCTAACACCCCATAATAGGTCCATTACCTGCCATGTTGGAAGAGATGGGTTCTTTGATTTGATATAGCACACTGAAGTTTCAGGTACTGTCACTCTTCTTGGTGACTGTAAGACTCTGGAAGAGAAAAACCCAGGGGAGGAATGGAAGATAGAACTGAGGTTAGGATACCAACTGTAGGCCTCACAGTGACTGCTTCACAAACATATCTAAACAACAGCTTTTCAGAGGGCAAGCCAACCTCTGGAGAAGTGAGCTTCCTGGTATAAACCACACACAGTGCCAAACCAGTGCTTTTTATTTTTTCTTTCTTTTTTTTTTGTGTGTGTTTTCTGGAAGGACTTGAACTTTCCATGTAGGCAGCTATGGAAGAACTCCTGGGAAATGAACCACAGATAAAAATTTGAATGGTGCCTCCTCAGCTAGCCTTCCTGCATACCAAGATTTCCTTTTTAGCCAGAGAGGCTGATAAGATGAAGGGCACTGGGGAAGTCAAGGGGATGTCACTGCATTACTAGGCCTTTTTCTCAACTATAAATAAGGCCAGTTGGGTACCTCAGTCTTCCAAATAGAGGCAGAGGTTGGCTCAGAAAAGAAAGTAAGAAAGATGGCACACCCACACACGTGTGTATTTATAGTGGGTATAATATAATATGATTCTCGGGGACCTTGGGTGGAGATCAGTGGGACAACATGTACTTAGCATGTGCAAGGCCTGGAGAGTTTAATCTCCAGCACCCTCCCCTTCAGTAAAAGATTTTGGTTTAAAATGTTCTCCCTAATGGACTCCAAAGACAAGGAGGCTTGTGTCATCATTCCCTTGGATGACCATCTTCAAAACAACTTTCTGGAGGCAGGATGTATTGGTTTGAATGCGAAATGCACCCCTTTAGTCTCTGATATTTGAATATTTGGTTTCCATTTGGTGATGCTGTTTGGAGAGGTTATGGGGAGGTGCAGCCTTGCTGGGGGAGTATAACACTGGGGGTAGGCTTTGAGATTATATAGCCTTGCCCACTTCTGTGATTGAAGATGTGGATTCTCAGGCCCCTGCTCCTGTCATCATGCCTGCTGTTTGCTGCCATGCTTCCTTGTCATGGTAGATTCTTATTTTCTCTGGAACCATAAGCCAAAATAGACTTGTTGTTCTACAAGTCACCATTGGTCATGACATTTTATTACAGCAACAGCAAAGTAAGTAATATACAATACTTCCTGCTATTTCCAGGAAAAAACAAAACACTCAGATAAAAGTGAAAAACCAAACAGTCCAACTCAGAAATGTGTAGACTTGGCCTGCCTTTCCCAAAACTTACACAAATGAGCTCAATAAGCATGTGGAAAGGTATGTTAGTTATTAGGAACTATTATGGCTAAAATCAGAGCGGCAAGAGTTGGTGGCAGGAAAAGAGACTGGTTCGGTGTTGGTGAGGTATAAAATGGTGCAGCTTCTATGGAAGGCAACTTAGAGGCTCCTTAAAAATTAAATAGGTAATCATTATGTTCTTCTCTTGATCAAGTTTCACCTGATTATCTGCTCAAAAGAATCAAAAGTAGGATCCGAACAAGACTTGAGGTTATGGTAGGATATGTCAGTAATCCTGGATTGGGAGTTCAAGATCATCCTTGACTATTTACCTACAAGGTTTTGAAGCTCTTTGGCCACATGATTTTAAAACTGACCCATTTGTTTGAAACAAATTGAAATTTGTGCCCTAGTAATGCTGAAGCATGCAGGGGCAGGCCATATATGGCAGTTCTGTTGAACTGTCCACATCAGGTTTCATGGTCTAAGTTGATGAGGACTACTGAGCAGGTCTCTTCCTCGACCCATTTGTTCGCCCTTGTCCATAGCTTTATTCACAACAACCATGTGTTGTAAGTAGCTATCTGGTGCAGTACTGAATGAGGTGGTGACACACAGAAGTGAGCAAAACAAATGGGAACTGAGCTTTATATACCCTTTGGTACTGGAGAGACAGTGAACAGTCAACAAGCAGGCAAAGCAAACACAGCTCTTAGACAGTGGAAAGTGCTGGTGACAATGGCAGCAGTGACACCTTGAAGAAATACTGTATTGGAATGAAAGATGTTTGTCACATTAAATAGAAAACCAATCCGTGTTACCATGCTCATAGTACATGCTGCTTGTATAGGACTGGTGGGAGGAAATGGATTTATTTATTTAAGGATAGTCTTGAGGAAAACAGAGGTGATTTTTTTCTGCCTTAAACCTTCATTTGGTGATAGTGGTGCCATGCTAGGTGCTAAGGGCTTTTGGAAGATGCCAAGAATTATGCTGGGTCAATGGGTGGAAAGCTCCATGCCGGGTGAAATCTTCCCCAGGGTACAGTCTCACCTTTTAAAAGTCAGAATTGACCTTGACCTCTTGAGAATTCAGTGCCAAGAATTTTCTTTTCTGATAAATGCTATTTGCAAGTTAAATTCTTGCAACTCCTTATAATGCCTTGTGAAAAAGGATGTACCTTAAGTCTAGGGAAAGGGTTAGAGATGGAGGTCAGAGTTCTTCCCATGGTTTACACTGCATGTTTATAGGGCAGATCTAAAACTTCATCTCTGGCAGAGCACTAATCAGATGACTTTCTAATATCTCAGAGTCACTAAACATTAAGTAGACACCACAAGTCCACATTTCCTGTGTCTGCTCCATTACATAAAGGGTATCAGAATAGAGACAGTGAATAGATGGTGATATTGAGTCAGCCATGAAAAACCTGGAGTAAGAAAGAAGTCCAGGCAGGCCAGGGAAGGGCAGGCCAGGCCAGGCCAGGCCAGGGTACAGGCCAGGCCAGGCCAGGGCACAGGGCAGACCAGGCCAGGGCACAGGCCAGGCCAGGGCACAGTGTACAAAGGAGTGTACAAAGGATGTACACCCGTACCATAAGGACATTTGCTTGACTGTGTTCATAGCAGCATTATTCGTAATAGTCAGAAACTGGAAACAACCTAGATCCCCCTCAACTAAAGAATGGATAAAGAAAATATGGTACATTTACACAATAGAGTACTACTCAGCAGTAAAAAACAATGACATCTTGAAAGTTACATGCAAATGGATGGAACTAGAAAAAAAAAACCTGAATGAGTTAACCCAGATCCAGAAAGACAAACATGCTATGTATTCACTCATAAATGGATATTAGATGTAAAGCAAATGATAATCAGCCTATAGTCCTTGACCTCAGAGAAACTAGGTAACAAGGAGAACCCCAAGAAAGTCATACATTAATCCCCCTGGGAAGGGGAAATAGACAAGATCTCCTGAGAAAATTGGGATCATGGGGGCAGGGGAGAAGAGAGGGTAGGAGAGGGGGAGGGAAGAGGAGAACCTGAGGGAACAAGATGGTCAAGATAGGGGAAGGACA
>LOEQ01003934.1:4906-21618 GCA_001685075.1 Bramus lutescens
AAAAAAAAAAGGTTTACTTATTTGTGTATACAGTATCCTGCCCACAGGCCAGAAGAAGGCACCAGATCTCATTATAGAGAGTTGTGAGCCACCATGTGGTTGGTTTCTGGGAAGTTAACTCAGGACATCTGGAAGAGCAGTCAGTGCTCTTAACCACTGAGCCATCTCTCCAGCCCCCAGTTGTGGGTCTTTGCGTTAACTGTTACTTACTGATAACAGAAGTTTCTCTGACGATGCTTGGGAGATGTGCTGACCTATGTGTATATTATAGATAAGAACTTAGAATGTAGTGGAACTATAGCATTAAGTTCTCCACCAGCACCTGTGAAATAACTAGTCACAAAGTTTTGGAACAGTTACCAGTGGCAGTCATTAGTTCCATTAAAAATTTAATAAAATAATATAAAACCGATCAGTAATCTTTGTAATTTTTTTCAATAATGAAAAGTTTTTAAAAAATTAGCATGTGCCCATAGAAGTGACCTTTGGGCAGCCTTTAAACAAAATGGCTCCATTAAATAAAATGCCCCCATTAAATATTTCAATTTCATAGCATAGTTGAACTTTGTGATTACTCCATGTCCACAGCAATTTGAAGCATTTATTGAGCTTAATTCACCATGAATCATTTTGTTCTGGTTTTTTAATGCTAACCTCAACATAAAATGATTGAAAAAAAGAAATCATTATCATGTTTAAGTGGTGAAAATTAAGTTAAAATACACTTTAACACACTCCTGTGTTTCTAAAGCTGACAGAAATAATGAAGGTATAAAAATGACATTTTCTTGTTATTATTCATATTAAAAATTCCACTTTCTGTAGGCAGAATGGGGTCCATAATATGGTAATTGTATTTGAATAGTATCAGTCAAGATAGTTAGAAAGTAAGTAGAAGCATCTAAATTCTTCTCTTGTTAGTTACTAGTACAAAAAAAAGAAAGAAAGAAAGAAAGAAAGAAAGAAAGAAAGCAAGAGAAAGGGAAGAAAAGAAAGACAATTTCCTCTTCAAAGGCAGACAGCTGCCACTGTTAGCTAACAACACCTCTTGTGTATATTTATATTTAGGCGCTTTTTAAAAGCTGAGGGTTTTGTTTTTGTTTTTCTCCAATAGCTTATTTCATCTTCTTTATAACAGCTAATGCCTAACACATGAGTAGAGACGGACTTCCCTTTCCCACTCACCAGTTCACAAATAACAGACACAGACTCTAGACATCAATTATAAAGGAGGAGTCAATAGCTGGCTTCTTACTAGCAAACTCTCACATTTAAAATTAACCCATAATTCTTATCTACCCTCTGCCGTATTGTGGTACTTCTTTCAACATGGGAGGTTCATCTTGCTTTTTTTTTATAAGTCCCTCAACTCTAATCCACCCTTGTTCTTTCCAGTGTCTTTAGTCTGGTTTTCCCTCCCAACCTTAACCTGTCCAGCTATTGGCCTGTCAACTTCTTTATTTACATTGAGAGCAACACACCTTCACAATGTACAGAAAGATTATTCCACAGCACATGAGCCCATAAATTCTTCTGTTTTGAATCTCAGATCCCGGCTGCTAGAGGCTCATATTCAAAAATCCAAGATATAAAATGGAAGGAGATAAATAAGAATTTGCAAAATTGAAATTTTCATTTTATATACAATTGTAACTGGAGTCTAGTTTTACTTCTTAGAAATTATTCACAAAAAGTAGGGGAGAGAGAGAGAAGGAAAGACAGAGAGAGAGTTTGTTCTTGTGTGGGGGCTCTTGAAGAAGGTAGACAACAGGTTAGGAGAGGACCTAGACATTCAAAACTTTTAAACAGTTTAAAAAGCTGCTTTTGAAAATTGATTGGTGAATCCAGTCTTGCAGAAGTCACTGTCCAAACACTTTGCTTCATCTTGACGTAGAAAATTTAGGCTTGTCAGAAAAATGGAGAGAGATCACCAACAATTCTTTGCATTGTCCTATTCTGTGAAGACTTTGAGAATCCTCACAGCATCTATTGAAGAAAAAAAAAAACAGTAAGAAGATTTTAGATCCAGGAAATTATCACTAGGTAGTAATCATGCTTAAAACTAAATGATAATTACTGGGCACAGTTTGCTCTAGCAAAGAGATGTTAACCCAGACTTGTGTATCATGAAGTTCTATTCTTGGCCTCATTACTGGTGTATGATTTGACATTGAGTTTTACTAGTTATTCAGGACATTTGCCCCACGTGGATGATATTATAGTAATAATGCACTGCAACTTATCAAGAAATTTATGCTCTAGTTAACTAAGAAACTACTTGGCATGAAAAATCTTCATAGTTTACCATCTGATGGGCATAATAAAATCACCTTTATAAACATATTAAATAAACTTCTGAAAAACATTATCTAAAAAATAAAAACTTATGTAACCAGGGTAGCATGACACTAAGCTGAAGAAAGTCCCTCAGTGGTCTTGTCATGTTGCCTAAATTCTTTCACTGTATTTGAGAATTTTTAATAATGTGGCATAAAAAATTAAAAAACAAGCAAAAAACATGAACTGTGATAAAATGGCCTACATATGATCTGGTCTTTCAACATACATGGAATCCTAAAATTTATACATCAGAGGAAGCTCAATGAAACAAAAATTCTTAATCAAATTGAAATTTGCAACTAACTTTAATTCATCCAAAACATATCCCACAGATGTAATGTCCTTTCCAAAGACAGAAAAAAAAACTGTGAAGATCTTCTGGATTCACACTGTAATGTCCATGGTTAACGACTTCACCTACTACGAGCTTTGTTAATATTATTCATATAAATTCTATTTTTAGGTGCCTTGTTATCCTCTCCACCTCGTACGTTCTTTACTTTCTTTACCTACTGTTTAACGCTCTAGTTGGCAGCATGAGCCTGGGAGACAGGGGCCTTAGAATACAGCCAACTCCTGTGATCGGTAGCATACGTTGTAGAGAACATCAGACAATTTTTAATCTGCGGCTTGACAGGTCACCTGAGCAAAGTTTTCATGTGTTCAAACTATATATAATCACAAGACAAGTTCATGTGACAAAAATATGTTTTTCCATAGAATACTATGAATAAAAACAGCCGGAATAAACTCACTCCTCTCTGCTGCACCTGGGAGGAGTATAAAATTACATTTCAGGAACAATTCTGTGGGTTAAAGAAACTGAGGTCACAAAAAAAAATTAAAAACCTCTTGCTGTGCTTCTTGGAGTTTTTTCATGAACACTCAGAATCCCCTCTCAGGACTCTATTCTTGATTCTTGGACTATATTCCACTACATTCCAATAACCTATAAGTCAATGAGAGGACTTAATAAATAATTTTCATATTACCCTTAATGTAAGAATGAAAAAGCGAATGATTGAATGGGTGAAATAATGAAAGAAAAATATGGCAAACCCTTGAGAGATATAAAACTGTGGCCAGAAGGTCTTATAGCAGCTAGAGCAGCACACGCTGCCGGCTCTGGGTACTTGTAAGACCAGGCAATATACCCTCTATCCATTCTGTTTCAGAAAGATAAACTTATTGAAAAGCCACTTACCTTATTGAGATGATAAAGAGAAAGCAGAAATGTATGGATCAAAGTCAAAGTTGACCCAAGATTCTCATGCACAATAGGGAAGATAAAAGCAAAATATCCATAACAACTAAAACAACTAAGCAAAATTTAAAGTAACCACAAAAGAATTGCTATCGGACTCGGACAGAGGAAAATAAAAATATTATCCTCATAGTCTTTCATATTCCAAAATTTGGCCCAGGCTTTCTACAGTTATTCAAGTTAATAATTCACGCATCTTTAAAATGCAAATGGAGGAGCCTAAGAGAGAAGAGGCCATGGGCGTTCAGACTGTAGTTGTAACTCTGTTGCCTGGAGCGCATCTCCTCATAGTGTAACCCATCTTCATTAATTGCAGTGTAGTCTTCTCACTGACTCATAAAAATCCAGTCATCATGCTTTCCCCTCAAAGTACTGTAATTCATTAGCAAGTCAGTAAACTCTCATGCCAAACTGCATCCCAATGTCTAAACCACTTTACATTATTAGCAGTGTCCCTCCCAGCAAGTGATGGTCATTTCTAACCTATCACCTCAGTCTTCTGACAGAAATCTGCTACTGCCTGTGTATTCTTGCAATTTATGCCTCCTTACCAGAGAAGTCAGCAGAACTCACTTAGAATTAAGACTCAAGTCGTCTATCTCTTTGCTTAAACTGGATTTTTCTCTGCTGGATTTTCATCCAATGTGGTAAAAGTCACAGGTTTTTCAATGGCATATAAAACCTTACAAACACATAATCTACTCTTGCTCTTGTAATGATCAGTTTGGATGGCGTTCTGCCTCAGGACATTTCTCTTCACTGTCCTTCCCTGAATTTCTCTTCACTAAAACAATGTCCATATCTAACACTCATTCCTTCAGATCGCAACTCAAATATCTCTCTTCCTGGTCAGGCAAATTAAAACGCCAATCCGACCCTCTAGTTCCCACTGCGACTTCTTAACTGTTTTTTTGTTTGTTTGTTTGTTTTCTTTTTGTTTTTTGTTTGTTTGTTTGTTTTGTCAGTGGTGATTACGATTACTGTCTTAGCCTTATTTTTGCTTACCATATTTTCTCTTCTCTTCTGACAAAATTTAATGGTCATGACAGCACAACAGAGTTTTGATCCATTGCTATACTCTCAGCATCTGCACAATGTCTGCATCATTGTATCTGAGCAAAATGGATGAATAGATTATTTCAATAATAATAAAGTATGTTATTTAAAATCCAGCTTCAGTTGTCTCTCTAAGAACCTCTAGAATTACTCCTTATATTTCTATGAAGATTGGATGACGAAATATTGGGTATAAAACAATCATTTGGAACTGATATGTCGGCACCGATTAAACTACTAGTGTGTCAGCGATGGCAGAAAAAAACTGTGGGTCTCTGAGAACCTAGAACATCCACTGAGGACATTATCCACTTGGGGGATATTAGCAAGTGTTACAAGCACTCAGTCTATATACTTCCGCTCTGACTGGCAGCTTCTGTCAACCTACAAAGACTGACTTATGGGTGAGGGCAGCTGGACAACTCTGAGAGCAACTTTGAGCAACGCATCTTGGGCACATTTTGTAAGGAGTTTTTGGAGAAAAGCACCCCATGTAAGTGCAGAAAACAAGAAACTCTCCTGGATCTACTACTTCCAGCTTCCAATACCTTGATGGCTGAAGTCTGTAGGATTTGACAAGAACTGAGCAGAAAGAGAAGATGGAAAGTGTTCTAGCAAGTAAAAAAAATGTCATAGCATTTTGTCTGGTTACCCTTTTCTTGTTGGTGGCTTGATTTATTCAGGAGATAAAGACAATAATGAGGCCTATGACAGTTTCATTGGGTCATACTTCAGTTTATCAAAACATTTCCTCCCTGTCTCTACTTTTTATGTCACACTTTTGCTGATCATGTTCAGCAGTGATTCATTTGTTTCCTGTTAACTTTTGAAACACTGCACGTCTACCCTCAGTCCTGAAAGACTGACTTCTTATGAAGAGTGAGAACATTCAGGTCTTATCCTCCCATGGAAATTTGGGCTATTTACAAAACGACTTTCACAGAAGAGAAGTAGATGTGTTCCAGGAAAAAAAAAAGTGATTAAATCATATCATATGGTGTGATATTAACTAAAAATTTAACTAAGTTCTTAAGTCTTAAAATAAAAACTGACATCTTTAATCAGAGAAAGCTACTAAAAATTTAGAAAGAAAAATACTTATCAGAAAGAAGAATTTCTATGGGACAAAAGATTCATTTCCATAGATTATTTGTGGAAGACACAAGCAAATAGATATTTATTTATTCAGTTATTCTTCTCACCGTGTTATACACCTGACTCTGAAATAGAGATAGATTTGAGAATAAACAAATAAAACAGAGTTGCATCAAGATCCCCCCCCATTACATACTGGGTTAGCAGTAAAACAGTGAAGAGCCATGTGTATTGGAGAAATTATCCAACGACTAGATAGGGTGTTCCTCCAGCGAATTCTTTCCAACACAGCTGCACTTTCAAGTAGAGGGCTGTAGGTGGAGGCCACAAGTTTGTTCCCAGCTGCCAAGACCCAAAATAACCACATAGAAATGGTATTCATTAAATCACTGCTTGGCCTATTAGCTCTGGTTTCTTATTGGCTAGCTCTTACATCCTAAACTAACCGGCCTCCAATAATCTGTGTATCACCATGTGGCTGTGGCTTACCGTCAAGGTACTGTCTCTGGCAGAATGATACATGGTGGATGTCTCTGGCAGGGCAACATGGTAAACAAGGGGAATGTCTCTGGCAGAGCTACATGATGGGGCTGCATGGCATGGCTATGTGGTGTGTCTTGACTCTGCCTTCCTTCTCCCAGCATTCAGTTTAATTTTCTCCACCTAGTTCTACTCTGCCATATCATAGGCCAATGCAGATTCTCTAATCATTAACCAATAAAAGCAACACATATGCAGAAGAACTTCCTGTATCAGAGGGCTTAAATAGGAGACTTCATCCAGTAAAAATTCAAAACATATCTGTCCAATGGAATAAATGTCCTCAGTGACTATGACTTATCATACTATGAATGTTATACCAGATCTCAACCATTCTCATTTATCTCAGCATTTACTTTATATAATAAATGCACATTATTGCTGTCTCAAGTACATTTATACTAGCTTTGCCATCTACTAATTTCCTCACGAGGTAATGAAATAAATAAAGTCCTTAAATAATTTAACCTTTTTCATGATGTTTTAAAAAAACAATTTTAGTATCATACTTTAACACTCTAATATGATTCACTGGCTATGAAAACCAGTCAAAAATCTAGTAAACTTATTTAGTAGGGTTTAATCCGTGGGCAATTGCAGGTATTTGCTTCACATCTGCAAAAATTACTGTGAATGTATGTGTGTGTATGATCATATATATGTGTGTGTGTGTGTATGTGTGTGTGTGTAGCTATAATTAATGTAAAAAAAGAGGTCATGAATTTGAAAGAGAGCAGGGAGTGGTATGTGGGAAATAATAAAGGAAAGGAGAAATTGATGTAATTATATTATAATCTCAAAAATAAATAAAATAATAAAGACTAAAAAAATATAAATCATATCAGCAGAGTCAGCTTTTTAAAAACTACTTATCAGTAGGCAAACACAAAATTATATTTGATTTTTGTGTTTTTTTTATTTTTTGGTTTGGTTCTTTATTCTGAATGACTTATAAAGGAGAGGAAAATTATGCAAAGGTGAAGTTAGACCACCATTGAAGACTATGCTGTATAAAAAAAAAGTCCAGTAATACAGCATTGGACGAATTTTAAAATCAAATTATAAGTTGTGTTTTCTCTTTATCCCAGTAATAGAACCCTTCAAAGTGTCAGTCAGCAGGTTTCTGAACGTTGCTAGATGTGAGTCTCTTCTGAAGGTGTCGCATTTTCTGAATGAGCCTCATTTTCCTTTTATTACTCTTATTGTCATAAGTGACAACCACAGAGATCATTAGGAATCACTTCTCATTCATCTTCTCTTGCAACCTCATTGTTCCCTTTGGTCATCTCATTCTAGAAAACGGATGAAAACACTAATATTAAAGACAGTTCAAAAATTAAATGAGAAAAATGAGATTGCATAACAGAAGCTTAAAATGTCACTTCTACCCACAGTCTGAATAAAACATAAATGTTAGATAACATAGTTCATAAAACTGTTATTCTTTTCGGTGTCAAAAAGTATTGGTAAATATGCAGAATACTGAGTTAAAGGCAGAAAAAAATCTAACAAAACTTCTATTCCTGGTTAGGTATTTTGTACTATGGTAACTGAGAGAAAAAAAAAGTAAAATCTTCTTAATTTTAAATGTTAATTTTTGTAAAGAGTTTTTAAAATGCAACAAATTAAGTTAGTCTGCCATCCCTATTCATATCTTAATGGTTATCCTCAAGTTTTTATTACTTAAGAAATATAATTAGTTTGTGGCATATTGTCACTGATTTAAGCCTCTAGGATTCTCTATTATAAGCTAATTTTTCTTAAACTCAGGTCAGACTTGGCCCAAGGTCACATTAATACATCTCTCATTGTCTACAAGTGACATTTGCTGAATATTACTTGAAGTTACATTTTTAGCATTCCCTCTGGCATGCTGAGATTAGATGTGACATTTCTTTCTAGAATAAAACACAAGGTCAATTCTAAAGAATATAATACTGTATTTTTGTGCAACTTTGCCTTTGCTTATCTATGGGACACAGGCAGTTCATTTCAAATCACAGGTCTCATGGACTACTACCAAACACATGCTAAATCCTGCTCATAGGATGCAACCGTTGTCCCTGTCTTCAGAAAAATCACCATAGTAGAGGGCAGAATGCTCTACTTTCTACTGTAAGAAGGTGCTGGAATTTTCCACCCTCTGCCAGGGAGCATGAGAGTGTTTTTCAGGAGGCCATTTTCAAATGGTGCAGTGTTTGCGAAGTCAGTAGGTATGTACAAATTCGTTAGAACCACTATACATACATACATACATACATACATACATACATACATACATACATACATACATACATACATACATACATACATACATACATATATATATATACCAATAGTTAAATCAACATTCTATAAAACCAAATAAGTCTCAGGTACTTATAAAAATTATGCTTAAGTAAAACAACCCATTATAAATTTATAATACTATTTTGTATTGGCAGGAATCATACTTCATATTTTGTAAAACATTAACATTTTAAAGTAATAATAATAATCTCTTTCAATTGCCCTGAGACAGCTTTACTTTCTGTCACCTTTTCATGCCTGCTTTCCCTGATCAGTGGCAATCAATAGTGAAACGTACTTGGGTTTTTTTCCCCTGTGAATGAAATGTAAGAATTATCCAATTCAACAATTTTTCTTATTTAAACATGGGTATTTAACTAAAATGAAGTAAAAACATTTAATGAATCATCAAAGTCTTCAATATGAAGCAACTGACCAAATTAAAATGAAAGTCTTGGCATCTCTAACAGTTCTGAGCCACATGGTACAAAATTAAACAAAGAGATACAGTGTTGGTTTTATTTTTCCCAGTTCAGGTCTCTTCCAAAAAGCACATCCAGAAATGGATTTTGAAAATAGACTATAAAACTATATTTCCTTAATTCAGATATTTAAGAATGATGCTTTTATTTTTTGATTAAAATGTTTCCTGCAAAGAACAAATATTATTTGGGGAAATTCAACAGAAAGCCAATCAGCAGGCATTTCGTGCTGTCTATTGCTGTCTTCCTTCTTGGGGATCTAGAAAATGATTCTATATATAAAAAGAGCCTACATGAACCTTATGAATAAAATAAAGTTACTGCTGATATCTGCAGTGAAGCTACAGAGATAGCTCTGTGTATCTTTATGGAAAGCAATGAGCCGCCTAAGCTAACTCAGCATAGAGAATATTTACTAACAAAATGATCATAAGGACCCATTGATTTGATGAATGTCTGGGATTGTGTGTAATAGAGGAACCCAGGACGAAAATGGCCACAGATTTGGAAGCTGTTAACAGATTCCCCTTATCTGCCCTAGCATGGTTTATTAGCACCAGACAAGCTTACTGTTTTCTCTCTCTTTAATGATCCTGTTTTATGAAGCAATGAATATTTTCATTTGGAAAATAAGAATTCATTTACAGGTTATCTGAACTGTGGTTTCTTCATTGATGCCAAGGGACTAAATGTGCTAATTAAGAGTTTTGAAGAATGACCTGGGTAAGGTCCATTACTGATTTCGGTGACTGCTACGCCCAGGTGAGAGATGGCTAACATCACATAGCAGGGAATATTTTAGTATGCAAGAGTTTTGAATTAGAAATAATATGGAGTAATTTGGTCATGTGGTGATACATTTTTCTGTGACAATTTTTATGATATATTCTCCAAAGTAAAGTTTAACTCACCATATGTCAATTATAACAACCTAAAGAAGTTTATACTAAGCTACAACTTGATTCTTCATAGGGTAGATGTTATGAAAATCTATTACAGGAATCAAAAGCATTTACAAAATTTTATACAAGTGATACCTTTTTGTAGAGCAATAAAATTCTCCTCATAAACACAACAATCCAAAACCATGCCCTGAAGGATGTAGTATCAACATGGGGCAAGGCAAAGACCTAAAAACAACAGAAGCGCCAACTGGAAAGAGGAGATTACCCAATTTTTAAAACTGGAACGAAACAACGCTCAACATTTGCAAAACATTCCTTTATTATTAGAAATAAATTATTTGTATAAAAATTGCATGCGTCAATCATTGCATTTATTTTGTAGCACAACCCAGGGCTTCAATCCGGTCAGCCATTACAAGAAACAGACTCAGAGTCTTATACAAGTTGAACAGTGTGGGACAGGAACAGGAGTTCTCACAATCACAAAAAAATACAAGAATAACATCAGACATGATTTATTTCAACAGCAGTTTTTTCACAAGCTAACATTAGTTTTCCTTTTGAATTTTTTTAATGCTCACAAGTAAGCAATATTTTAGCTTGACACTCATTGGTTGTATTGTATAAAACTGGTTTCTTTGCTCCTCATTATTGATACTTTTGGCTCATGGCTAATTTTGTTCCTTACAAGACTATTGATCTGATTGATTGTAGTCCATGGAGATCTCCAGAAGTGACTTTTTGCAGTCTCATGTTCAATATTTGAGAACACGCACCACCTTTCTTCAGATGGTGTTGTCTCCCTATTCAGATTGAGTGATTGCTGTAGCTGATATATGTTGTCTTGGTAGAGGATGCTGTTAAAAAAAATAGAACAAGTTAATAGTGCCTAATAACTACTTTGCTTATATGATTTCAAAATCCAGATTCTTCTAGGGCTGTCTGATGATAATGTTTTGCAGCATGCTACTTAGGATTTTAAGGCATACAGTGGAAATCCAATGAGAAATTCAACCAAATTTTTAATCTACAAAAGTCCCCAGTCCAATGTATGGATAATTATCAGAAGAATGAACACAGAAACTGCTAATCTTTAGAAAACTTAGGTGAAATCTCTTTTTTATGTTACCTTAACAGATCAAATTTTCATAAACATAAAAGGAAAGAACACATCGATATCCTACAATCTAGACATTAAAAAGTCTACCAGACTAAATCAAAGGTTTTAATTACTTTAGCCAACCCTGTAAACAAATGGTTATAATTATATATACCTTTACAATGTATATCTTCCATTTAAAAATTAATAGTAATCTCAGATTTTAGCAACTAACAAACCAAAATCTCAAGTACACACAATTTTTAACTAAATAGTGACACAGTCAGAAGATGTCTATGGCTTTTTAAAAAAAATTATAACTAAATTATACATGGAAATAAAGTCTCAAAGTGTGACATTAGTATTTAGTTCTTCCACTACCACTTACTATTAAACAACACTCATTGATGAAAGACTATAAGAGATATGAATAACAAAACATTGTCTTGCTGCAGAGATGGCTCAGTGGTTAAGAGCATTGACTGCTCTTCCAGAGGACCCGGGTTCAATTCCCAGCACCCACATGGCARCTCACAACTGTCTGAAGATCCAGTTGCAGGGGATCTGACACCTTTACACCAATGAACATAAAATAAAGTTAAATAAAACATAAAAATATTTTTAAAAATTTCTCTCAAATTTACACTCATGTTGACATTTCCAGGGAATAAAAAATACAAATAATTGTACAATTCAAACATATATTGTGTAAAAATGTTCAAAACTGTACCTACTTTAAGTTAAATACTCAATTATATTTAAAAAACCTGAGCATGAATTTCAATGCATTAATTTAATTCAGACTGAAAATATTTTTAAATAATATATTATAGTTGTGTCCATTGCGCACTGATAGAAATTGTAAAGCTGCTCTTTGGACACACTTGATAATCAGACTTATCCCTCCATAATGCAGAATACCTGTGATAGACTGTCCAGCTTGTAGACAAAGCCATGCTGATTCTATCACTAAAGTTAATACAGTTAAGGAAGTACTAATTATACATGACTTTAATAACTCCTATTAATCTGACTAAAATAAAGTACATATTCAAAATATGTCACTCTCATGAGTTTATGCTATCTTCACTGATCATTCTTGATTATTATTATGGAATAGTGGAGAAAAGCAGACTTGACTCCAGTGATACATTACATTCTGTTTCTACAAAGTGAATAACAATTAAACAAATCCATGTGCATCACCCTCACTTTTAATTAAAGCTACAGCATGTTGTAAGAATAGAAAGAGAGAATACCTTGGGGAGAATTATTATTACTTTGGGAGAAATGCTATAGTCTCCTTTCTCTGCCTTGTGTGCATGCGTGCGTGCATGCATGCGTGCGTGTGTGTGTGTATGTGTGTGTGTCTGTGTGTGTACCTGTGGTATGTTTAACCCTGTACGTGTGCACCTGTATGTATTTTTCTGAGTGTGAATTTGTATGTGTCCCTTGGTGTGTCTGTGTATATCACTGTGTGTGCATGTCTCTGAGTGTGTATGTGTCTACATATAGGCACGCAGGTGGAGGCCGGACCCCAACTCAGATGTCGTTCCATGAAGTCATCCATCTTGTTCTTTGAGACAGGGTCTTCCTCAAATTGGGGACTACTTATTAAGCTAGGCTCAACCAGTCAGTAAATTCAGAAAATCACCTATCTCTGCTTTTCCAGTGCTTGAATTACAAAATAGTACCCATGTTCAGATTTTTATATGAGTACCATGGATCTGGCTCAGGTTTTCATGATTCTGTGGCAAGCGTTTAGTGACTGAGTCATTCCTTGTCCTTCTTTGACCTATTTGATAGCGCTCTTTCCAAAATGTAAGTTGGCCACTGTATTCTTTTTTGTGAAAAGTGAGATACAGTAATTTTTATATTGGTTTACTTTTAATTCTCATGTTTTAATTCATATAATGCAGTTTTACTTCTAAATTTCTCTAAGTAAATAATTTATCTGCATTTTTGTGTTTTGATAGATTTTTCATTAATCACTTGTAGCTGAGAGGAAGAAAACAGACCGTAAGTTAGAAAACCGACAGCACAAGGGTCACTGAACTTCCTGCACTGTTCAGCATCGTCAGAAATGTCTGAAAGTGTAGAAAACTTTGTTAACTGTGAAGCCTGGAGAAAGGAGAAGACACCATCAGACACGCTAAAGTGGAAGGGTGAATCTCACCAGGCCAGTCTTAGGAAAGGAAAGCAGGCAAGTAAGGGATGCTGGAAACAGGAGAAATAATCCTCCCCAGGAAGGAGCACACCAACTGGTTATACAACATGAAATTATCACTCCGGAAACACACACTTACGAATAACATAAAAGATTTAAAAAGAGGTCATGGGATGGAAGAAAGCAAGGAGAATATAGGGAGGCTTGGAGGGAGGAAGGAGGGAAAGTATGTAATAATACTTTAATTGAAATTTAAAAGAGGGGAAATCAGAGCTGTAACAGGGAAAATAACCTCAGGCAGTAAGACTTTCTAAAGATGATATTCAGCATGCAGTGACAGGGACCAGATAGCCTTTAAGGGTTATTGTAACCTAGAGGGTTTGTCACAAATCAAGAATCTATACTTCATTCTTCCAAGTGTTTTTGAAAAAGATTTGTAACCAAAGCAATAAAAGCAATTTCTAGGGAAAAAAATATTGTGCAACCATGTGGAGTCCCATTTTGAGATTTATAGGGGCTGGATTATACAGGCCAATATTCCTACATTCTATGGCAGTCAAAATTCTGAGCAACATGGCAAGGCACAATTTGCACCTTCCACACAGAAGGTGGTTGCTAGCTTTTGATAGTGAGATAAAGTGAAGCCATTCTAAGCAAATGGCCAGGATATGCTAATGTCGTTCTGCTCCTTCTATTATAATTTAAGAGGTCACCTGGGGAAGAGGTGTTTTTCAGTCTATGTGACAGAGCAGGCATAGATAGAAAGACCTGACAAAATGGGCATAGATAGGTGTGGACACGACCTAAAACGAAACATCCTACCTGCTACCTAGAAAACAGAATGCTAGTGAACTTCCCTCTCAGTTTACATTTTGATGTAAAAGTTATTTGGAGAAAAGCACAGTATGTGGACTCAGGATTTCATGAAGGATCCCTAAAAACTCCCTCCTGATACAGTCATGTGAGTATGTGAGTTATGTTTTTATTCCCACAACTTCACTCTGGTATGTGAAACAATTTAAGTCTGGGCTGGTCCCGGATCACAACAGAGATTATGATTCACAGAGAAACAATGTCAACTTTCCACTGGCTGGAATAAAGCAAATCAAAATTCTGGAAACAGATACTTTAGTCAATATGAAAACAACAATAGAAATAAAAACAAATAAGGAATTTTTTGAAAAAGAAAAAAACCCTGGCATGACCTTATGAGACAAGGAACGTCTAAAGATGTCATTGAGTTCATTTTTCCTTGGCTGTCTGTTGCTGAGCATGTGACCAAACTGAAGAGCAATTTGTTTCACCTGAGACTCCATTGGTGGAAACTGAATTTTCATTTACAAGTGATTATCATTGGAAAAAGCATCTGGGTTAAGCATGGGGGCATGTGTCCATATCTCCTTTCAGTTCTAGGGCCCTATGTGGTGCAGACCTGTGCAGGCTCTATGCATGCTGCCTCAGGCTCTGTGAATTCATATATGCATTGATCATGTTGATTTAGAGGGTCTTATCTCCATCTCCTCTGGCCCTTACACTTTTTCCACATCCTATTCCTGTGGTTCCCTGAACTCTAAGGGAGAAATATTTGATGGAGACATCCCATTTAGGGCTAAGGATCTCAGGGTCTCTAACTCTCTGTATAGCATCTAACTGTGGGTTTCTATGTTTGCTGCCAACTGCAGAAGGAGGAACCATCTTTGTTGATGGCTGAACAAGTACTGATCTATGAGTATAGCAGAATGTCATTAAGAGTCATTTTATTGATTTTATGAATACTTTTCTTTTACACAGCATTATTTAGTTTTGCCCTTGGACCCTAGGCAAATATATATATATATATATATATATANTATATATATATCCCTCTCTTTTTGTCTTATAGGTCTTTTGCATATACATTATGGCTTTCAGTTTAGCATTTCTGAGGGATTTCTGAACGTGGAAATGAGTGGAACTCTTGTGTCTTTTACTAGTCTCTTTTCCTTCTGTTTGCTGTGTTTAATTCCAGTATCTTAGCTTTGTTTTATATTATTATGCTTTATTTGATTCTGATTTTTATTTTATTATAATTCAAAATCCTGTTTTCTAATACGAGACAGAAAGAAGTATGAATCCAGATGGGAAAGGAAGTAGAGGAGTAGAGAAGGAATCCATAATGAGAGTATATTATAGGAGAAAAAAATCTCTTTTCAATAAAAGGAAATAAAAAGAAAGCAACACTAAAGGATGACACTGGATGTCAGAAAACTTCCATGAATCACTATTTCAGAATTATTATGGATAAAAATAGAATAAAGATATGGAGATAAACCAATAGGGGAATTGTTCTGACAATGTTCACATATGTATATATGTTCTGTAGAAAACAAGCTTTTGAAAAGGAGAATGGCAAACTTGCTTGGGTGTACCACACTGTGTTCGTAGGCTAAAGAAATGGCAACTGCTGTCACTACTAATGAACAAATATAGCAAAAGGAACACAAATGGTGCAGTGGACAGGTAATGGTGGAAATCTTGTATATATAAACTTTGTTTCCACTCCCCTCTCTGTTCTGAAACAATATAATCTCTTGTTATGGAAAATGCAGTGTTGTGCAAAGTTAGGAAATTAGCTTTCTAGCTTCATACTCTATAAATTACTTATAAGGACTTCTGAAATGTTAATCCATGTCATAACATGGAACTCTAAGATGGGATCCACAATTCACTTTTAAAATGATTCTTCTGGGACTGGAGAGATTGTTCAGTACTTAAGAATGCTCCCTGACATAGTGGTATTGATGGAACTAGAAAAGATCACCCTGAGTGAGGTAACCCAAGCCAGAAAGACAAGCATGGTATGTACTCACTCAGAAGTGGATATTAGTTCTAAAGGAAAGGATAACAATGCTACAATCCACAAACCCAGAGCAGCTAAGTGACAAGGAAGGTTCAAGGGGGATGTGTGAACAGAATAGACTTGATCTTTAGACAGGGAGCAGGGCTGTCTGGAAGGGGGTGGGGACAGGAACAGTTAGGATCAAGTTGTGGGGATGGGTGAGAGAGAACTGGAATCTGGGAGTATTTCTAGGATGAGCTAAAAACCTAGTGCAATAGAAACACTCAGCAGTCTATAAGGGTGACCCTAGCTAAGACTCCAAGAAATGGGGGATATGAAACCTTTACCAGCCATCTCCTCTAACCAAGTAAGTCTTCCACTGGAGGTATTGTGACACCAAGAAAGTCACAAAACCTTCATTCAGTCTACAATTTGTCCTGCCTACAAGGTATGCTGAGGTAAAGGTGGCACAGAAACTGTGGGAGTGACCAACCAATGACTGCCCCATCTCGAGACTCACACCTTGAGAGGGAACTTACCTCTGAGGGCCAGAATCTAGAGGTGGGTTATTCCAGAGAGCTGGGATAGAACCAAACAGAACTGGCAGAAAGATAGATTAATAGATAGGTAGAGAGAGAGAGAGAGAGAGAGAGAGAG
>LOEQ01003934.1:35050-79164 GCA_001685075.1 Bramus lutescens
ATGGAACTGGGTTTTGATTCTACTGCATGTACTGGCTATGTGGGAGCCTACTCTTTTTGGATGCTCACCTTCCTAGACCTTGGCGGAGAGGGGAGGACCTTGGACTTCCCACAGGGCAGGAAACCCTTTCTGCTCCTTGGACTGGAAAGGGACAGGGAGGGGAAATGGGGGGAGGGGGAGGAAAATGGGAGGAGGGGAGAAGGTGGAAATTTTTTAATAATAATAAAGAAAGTGGAAAAAAAAGAAAAAAATGGCAATCTTACCAGGAGCAATCTAGAGATTCAATGTAATGCCCAGAAAAATTCTTCAAAGACTTCTAAAGAACTATACTAATTTCATATGGAAAAGCAAATTACCCAGGAAAGCCAAAAGAATCCTGTACCATAAAGGAACTTCTGGATGCAACACAGTCCCTGACTTCAAACCAGAGCTACAGTAATGAAAACAGCATGGTATTGGCATAAAAATAGACAGGAATACCAATGAAATCAAGTCAAAGACCTGGGTATCAATCCATACACCTATAAACACCTGATCCTTGACAAAGAAGCAAACAAAATTTTTAAAAAGAAAGCATATTCAACAAATGGTGCTGGCATGAAGAAGGATGCAAATAGATCCATATCTATTGTTACATACAAAACTCAAGTCCAAATGGATCAAAAACCTCAACAAAAAAACCCCACACTGAACCTCAGAGAAAAGAAAGTGGAAAGTACACTTGAACACATTGGCACAGGAGACTGCTTCTTAAATATAACCCCAGTAGCACAAATACTGAGAGCAACAATTAATAAATGGAACCTCCTGATACTGAAAAAGATGTATAAAGCAAAGGACATGGTTAACAAGGCAAAATGGCAGCCTACAGAATGGGAAAAGATCTTTACCAATCCCACATCAGACAGAAGGCTAATCTCCAAAATATACAAAGAACTCAAGAAACTGTTCACCAAAAGAACAAATAATCCAATAAAAAATTAGGTACAGATTTAAACAGAGAACTCTCAAAGACAGATCTGAAATGACTGAAATACACTTAAGGAAATACTCAGGATCCTTAGCCATCAGAGAAATGAAAATCAAAAGAACGTTAAGATTCCACATTACACCTGTCAGAATGGCCAAGATAAAAAAAGAACACTGATGACAGCTTATGCTGGAGAGGATGTGGGGTAGGGAACACTTCTCCACTGCTGGTGGGAGTGCAATATACATACCCAAAGGATGCTCAATCATACAGCAAGGACATGTTCTCAACTACGTTCATAGTAGTATTATTTGTAATAGTCAGAACCTGGAAACAACCTAAATGCCCCTCAACCAAAGAATGGGTAAAGAAAATGTGGTACATTTACACAATGGAGCACTACACAGTGGAAAAAATTAATGATGTATTGAAATTTGTAGGCAAATGGATGGATCTAGAAAACATCATATTGAGTGAGGTAACCCCGATACACAAAGACAAATATAATATGTACTCATTTATAAGTGCCTTTTAGACATAAAACAAAGTAAAATCAGCCCACAATTCATGACTCCAGAGAACCTAGACAACAAAGAGGACCCTAAGACAGACATACATGAATCCAATCTATATGGGAAGAAGAAATAGACACGATCTCCTGAGGAAATTGGAAATATGGGGATCATGAGAGAGGGTAGAAGGAGAGAGGGAGGAAAGAAGGTGAGCAGAGAATAATACATAACTCAAAAAAACACATATTTATGGAAATAAATGAGTTTGATTTTAACTTTCTCCATGGGAATATTACTGGGGAATCAAACTAGTCTTGAAGGTAGGTTGCTTTCCCAGGACAAGATGGTCAACAGAAAACGAACTCAATGGCATCTATGAAGGTTTGGTTTCTTGTTGCATATTGTTGTGTTAGACTTTTATTTATCTTTTATATTTTTATTTTATTTTTTTTACCCTACAGGTTCTTTGCATACATATCATACCTTCTAGTTTTATGTTTTTATGGGATTCCTATTCGTGCAAATGAATGGGTCACTGTGTCTATATCTGTTCCTTTTGCCTTGGACTCTTTTTATTGTCATGTACTATTATTATATGTTTTTATTTGTTTTATTTTATCTTATTATTATCATTTAGAAGTCTGTTTGTTTTTTAATGAGCCATAAAACAGGAGGGAATCTGGATGGGAGGAGAGGTGGGGAGTATTGGGAGGCGTAGAAAGGGAGCAAACATAATCAGGATATATTATACAAAAAATCTATTTTAAATAAAAGAAAAAAGTGGTAATGTATGGCTAATCAACGTAGAAATGAGAAAGAAGTTATAAATACAGGTACAAAATTAGATTTTGAAATTAAATGTGCAAATTATGCATAACTTCATCCTTCAACTATATGCATCTAGGAAATGCATAATTGCTTAGGATTCCAAGGATAAGGGGTGAATCTGAAGTACTCCTGAGTGGAAAACAGAAAGAAAGTATACTGACATTGTTCTTAGAGCAGGGAGAGAATTCACAGAAAGGATTTGTGCCATTATCACTTCTTGCCCTTTGAGAAATGTGCACCAATGTTTACTGTGAATTTTGTCCTTCTATCTGTAGGGTATGAGAGTTTCAAACGTGCAGAATTCCTTTTGGAATTCAAGCTCCAAGTGCTCAGAAACAGACTGGCTTACAGAACTTTTCCTGGCTCCTTCCTCTGACACTATCTAGCACCTTGCCTCTATTTTAAAGGAAGGAAACCATGAAATGTACTCTCCTTTTGGGTACTGAAGGCATGAATTACTCTGACAATGCAGAGATTCCACTGACCCCCCCTTTTCTTAACCAATCTCTGGAGAGCCTAGATATTTATTGTTTGATCTATTAAGTTTGACTAATCCTAAAGTGATGTGAGTTGGAAAGATTTAAGTGAAGCTTTATTGGAATAGGCAGTGAGTACAAAATAACTATTCACATCCAACTCTGCCCTAAGGATTCATAACTCCATTTGTGTTCTAGACTGTGATGGATACATCTTTTATAACTTAGTCACAAATTTACCACACCTTCTCTTTCCTTAGATGTCTTGATCCTTGCATCCTATGACTTACAACGTGACCATTTCTATGTCACTCTATACAGAACTATCTCTTACTATGAAATCCATATCTCAAAGAACAGAGCCTCTAGAACATACAGATGAATGTCTGAAATTGAAACTATCCTGGCCTTTAAAGAGGAAACCCCCAGACCTACAGATTTAGACTGTGTGTAACTGTCTGATGTTGCACTAGATACTAACAGCAAACACTGCCTGTTAAGTATTTCTGGAAAAATTTTTTTCAGAATAAAAACTTCAACCAAATATACGGTGACTTCCTTGAGTCATTACACTTTGCCACAGTGAACCCACACCTTCCTATTAGAGGAAAAGATGCATTGTATATTCTTCACCTAAAATGGCACTAGGACTCTCATGTTGGAATTGCAATCATTAACGCATTGCCATCTTGTTTCAAGACAAGACAAAACTATTTCAAGTGGTTAAAAAGAATACCCAGGGATCACACCTAAAATGTTGTGGATTCCATGTCCCAACAAGTGAAAGGTACAGAATAAATTTCCTACTGTTCAGGTTATAGGAAACACCTAAATATTATATAGCCTTATACAATATGCTATATGCTCCATGTTGTGAAGAAGAGTTTAATCATTCTACAGTCTGAGAGCTGTAACCCTTTGTCTAACTTTAGTGATGGAGGGTACTCTTGAAACACCTAGACAGATGTCAAGATTCTCGTTAGTAACACAAAGTGGCCACATATAAGAGAAGGAAACAAGAGCTTTCTATAGAGTTTTCAGTGCAGAATTCTGCTGAGAGTTTTCTACAAGAGTTCAGCCAGATATCAGAACCATTTTCTTCAAATTATTCTTAAAGACATTCCAATTATAAGACTTGTGACCCACGAATCAAGATATTTTCAAAGACTATTCTAAATACTACGAAATAATCACAACTCTCAAGCATTTAAATCTGGGAGAGTAAGCTCAACTACCTTTTCAAATCTCTCTACTTTTCATAGCATCTAGTTGGTTTCATTATATCTTGGCAGCATGTCATTCTTCTCATTCAACACAGGCTTCTCAATATGCTGTTCAAGGCTTAAATGGTATGACCCATTGGCAATCTAATTAAATGTTCCCTTTCTCAGTATCCATGTTGGGTCTAGAATAACACTGTAGTTAACTACTCCAATCATCAAAGCACTCACAAATGACATTGATATTTGTGGAGACGTTGACCAGAATATACTAGATTTTCCGAAACCTCATCTGACTCTTTTCTCTTTCCTCATTTGTAGATCTGTTTAGAAACTCCTACTCCACAAAGAACCAGTTGATATCTCCAGCGTCTTCTCTCTGTCCCCACCTAGTGCACTTGTAGAAATCTTGTGCTCATGAATGCTTCCTCTATAACTTTCAAAAGTGGCTGTATTACTACTTCTTAGTATCCGTCAAGGAAGGTGATAGAATTGGGTCTTCTATACGCCCCTCTGTTAAAATTGGCCCAAATACCCTGACATTTAAACCATCATAATCTTAATTATAAATCCTCCTTAATCCTTGTCCCTGTACGTGTTATCTCTTGGTTTTGTTTATTTGTAGTTCAGGTTCTGACTCTGGTCACCATCTTCTTTCAACTTTAAAAGATGTACTAATTCTGTGTCTGAGAGCATAAGAGCCATAGGTTGTCACTAACAGCTCTTTGTGTCCAGTGATGTTATGCTTTAACTCATATTAAGTCCTTGTCTCACCAAAGTCTACACCTTCACCACTGTTCATTTTCATACACTAAATTCTGTACAGCATGCTTACATCAGTATGCTGTTTGAGATGAAGCAGTGTTTATTATATAATATTTTCCTTTAAGCAGGTCTATTTTCACCTTAAAAGAAACATAAAATGCTGTAGGTGAATCACCAGTGAAGAGTCCATACCCACATTTGTATGTGTATTATTTTCTTGAACTTGTCCTTTAAAAGCCCACATTTACGTCCCGGGGTGTGTCTTGCTTTATTTGAGTACCTCTCTTTCTCTTATCCTACATGTCTAAGCCTATACTTAAATATCTTTACTAAATTTCCTCACTCAAAAGATAAACTATTATGCCAAGAGGCTTGAATGGTATGAACACTATTCCAGGAGTGAGAAGTCAATACACAAAGGGGGTGGGCATTACTTATTTCTCATCAAAATGATTGACAAAGAATCCACCACTGGACCAGAACTGATGGAAATTCAGACACAGATATTTTCTAATAAAAATATTGGTAATTGTTACAAGTATTTGAAAGTTGGGACTAAGTGTGACTACTTTTAGCTCTGGTACGATGTGTGCTTTTCTAATAAGAATAATGCAAATATTAAATGTTATTCATGTTTTCCTAGAAAATAAACCAATAAAACTAGCTATTACCACGCAACCTACATGCCACCATTATAACTATTCTATACATGAGAGTTTCAACATTTTAGTTACCTTATATCTAAAGGATCTGTTTGTTCATTGTTTTTTGTGGTAATTACCAACATCAAAAGAATATTTAGTCAAGTTTTCACTGAAGGAATTTTTAGTGAAAGTACTGTATTTCAGCTAAATAGCTAACCTAATAAAATTTGTGATTATGTAAAGAGAGTTATTATATTTTATATGATAATTTGATATGATATGATGTTTGATATGTAAAATAACTAATTTCACAAGTTAATTTACAAGCAATATTGTAGATGGCAATCTGATCAGGAACTGGTGTGGCATCTAAATGGCACTTAGCCAAATTGTGGTCTTAGGTGTAGGGTAAAGAAATACACACATAAAGTTATTCTATTGGAAAAAATGACAGAGCAAGTTCTAGATATTGAAACACTAACATTTAGGTTTTCAGACAAATTGAGACCAAATGAAATTTTGAATTGCCAGAGAGAAAATAATGAGTATTCTTTATTTTAATATTATGGAATGAGCTGTTTTAAACCTTATACCCTTTCCTCATTTTGTTATACTCATCAAGAAATCTTTAAAGTATAGTAACTTATGAAGGAAAAATAACAAGCAAAGGTAGGCATTTAAACAGGAAAAAGGATTTTGGCAGAGAAAGTCCAACATGCACACACACTCCATTGTCTAGAACTGATTCTGATGAATGCATGGTTACTCATGAAATAGTCTCACTGGATGTGGTGTGCAAATTTGGACTAATTTCTCAGCTAATACAACGTAAAAATGATAAATGTCATAAATGTTATTATAGTATTTATTGTAAGAAACCAAGAGTATGTGAACTTTCTGTATAAATTCTCACAATTTTGCTGCCTCTCCATTTATAGAAACAATAGAAGTTCCTTAGTAGCCACATGGAGTTATCACTTACCCTGAAACTATCTTAGACTATTCAGTGAGAGAAGATATATATGTATTTTAAAGTTTCATTTATTTATTATGCAAAGTGTTCTGCCTGCATGTAAGCCTGCAGGCCAGTAGAGGGTATCAGATCTCTTTATAGATGGTTGTGAGTCACTATGTGGTTGCTGGGAATCAAAGTCAGGACCTCAGGAGAGCCACCAGTGCTCTTAATCTCTGAGCCGTCACTCAAGTCTGAGAGAGAATACATTATATATTCAGAGCATGCATCTTAAATTGCTTCTCTATATTTATCAGACAAATGGTTAGTCAGCCCCTCTGACTAATCGGGGGTGACTGATCAGGATGAAGTATGATTTCTAATGCTGTGACAGAAAAAATGAGGTTATAACATCCTCACATGGACTAAGGTGATCAACCTTGCTCACACCATTACCATGTTCTAACAAAGTGTCTTCTCTATCAAACATAACTGCCAGCCATTAAATTCATTCCTGGTTCAGTGACCTCAGTTGCTGATTGTAGAGGGTCCTAAAATATACTTCCCTTTAAATTTTCAAGGAAGACCATTTCACATGTGTTATGTAGGCTACAGAACCAGAGGGAGTTAGGAAACACAAGTTTATATCACTAGGCACCTCCGGAAAGAAACAGTTTTGTCAAAAACAAAGCTCTGTTCTTTCACCTTCTTTATGTCTTTCACTCTGAGCTCATTCCCATAGATTGGTCATATGTGACATTGCATCTAGAGAACTTCTTCACCTCTAGAAAACTTCAAATTTCTGAATATATAAAAAATAAACTAAAATTTTCCCTTGTAAATATCCCCCTGCCTAGTAAATTTTCCCCAAGTTCTAAATTTCTGCATTTGTTTTTAGCATTGATTTTTTCTTTGCATATTTACTGCAAAGGCCTTTCACATCCTATTGTTGATTTCATCCCTGCCATACACAATGCTATCATCTTTAATGGTATAGTCCAATTCTCTATAACATGATCATGCATCAGACCGGTAGATTTTCTGCTTGTTCAATCTGGAAGAACCTGTTTCTCTTCCCCCTTCACGTCAGAGTTCATTGTGTTGTGTTTTAGAAAATGAGTGTGAGCAAAAGTAGCTTCCACAGCACATGACCAGAAGTTTTGGGTATCATAGAACACTTGGTCATCTTCTGGCAGGAAATGGCTTATTCCAGATGCCAGCTGTCCACCAGCAGCAGCCAGCAATGCTGCTGAGTCCGTAAGCCACTGATCTGAGGGATGTTTGTTTGAACAGTACATATAAATGCAGTCTGGAGATGTTCTGGAGACTAATGCGCATTGCATTTAAAGCCATTCTACATAGAAGACCACCATTAAACACTTAAACTTGACCACCCTTGGATATGGTAACTCCAGGGCAATAAATTACCTCCTGTGAGTGTATATATATATACATAACAGAGAAAATTATAACTGACCTGATAAATTCACATGATTAGCTGTGAATATTGAATAAAATAATGTTTTGGAAGTACTGAAATAGCACAGAACTGTTGGGTGCTAATATTATTCAGTATTAATACCTTCTCTCAAGTATTTCTACTTTTAGCTTTTCTGTCAAATACTGAACTTTTGCAATTCCCAGCTTTCACTAAGTGTTGATCAGGAGGAATAAAAGAGAGTTATAGACACATCCAGGCCAAGAGAGTAATTAGGCCTAGGACATGATCAAGGTAGGAATCATAAAAATCCAACCAGTGTAGTGAAGGAGAGTATTTTGTTTTACAGATAAGATAAAAATGCAAGATGCAAGCTGTACTGACAGTTTCTGTCCTCCCTAGTCCCACAGCCATTCAGTCCCAAAAAACACACAGAGATCTATATTAATTATAAATTAGTTGGCCTATTAGCTCAGGCTTCTTATTAACTAATTCTTATATTTTAAATTAGCCTATTTTTCTTGTCTATATTACCCACGTGGTTTGGTCCTTATTCAGCGAGGCATTCTCATCTTGCTTCCTCTGTATCTGGGTGAGAGCAGAAGATTGACACTTTCCTCTTCCCAGAATTCTCCTCCTGTTCTGGTTGCCCCATTTCTACTTCCTGCCTGGCTACTGTTTTATTAAAATACAAGTGACAGGGTACAGACCATAGTCCCCCTGCCTTTTTCTCTTCAAAACAAGAACACTGAATTGAATCTCCTTTGTTTAGCTCTTCTCCTGACCATTACCCATAACAATTTGTAACCAACATTGTGAACAAAGACAAACATCCATAATCCAATTTCTAGGAATGTGGGAATTGTTTTCCAGACTACTTTCTGCTGATTGGGGGCATTTATAATCTTATGGAGACCTAAAGAAAATTTAGAATTATGATTAAGTCTTGACTGGATTTTCCTCTGAGGCTTGATCATCACAGCCAGCAACCTTGAAATTGTTCTGGATGTAGAACTCAGACATTTGAGATTTCTCATGGGGTCTTCCTTGATCAAACCTGATTTTTCTTAACCCAAAATAAATGCATAGCCTCTCATTTCCTGTAGATACAAAAGCAAAACCTCTTCTCCAAAATAACATACCTTTTGACTTAAATTTTGAAGTCAAGGCATTTAAAAATATATATGTTGGATTAATCCAGCAGCATTTATAAACAATTATCTTTCAGCAGCTTTTGCTCCTTCCTCAACTATCAAACAATTTAAAGACAGCACAACAACATACAGTGTCCAGACTCTTTGTGGCTTTATTTTAAACTCTATTTCTTTCATTTTTTATTTTTGGTTTTTTGAGATTAGGTTTCTCTGTGTATCTTTGGATGTCCTGGCACTCACTCTGTAGATCAGGTTGTCCTTGAACTCACAGAAATATGCCTGCCTTTGCCTCCCAAGTGTTGGGATTAAAGTTGTGTGCCACCACACCCAACTACTCTCTTCTTTTTATTTTAAGGACTTTATTCTTTTTCTTTTATCTCCCAAGCTTACATATATTTTTTAAAACACACTGTAAACTATTAGAGATTTTCTTCATTTGAATCTATCTTTACTGTATATCTCTGTTTTTCTGACCACATGAGTCTATTTGCTAAGCAGTGTGGCTAGGATTAAAGCCATGGTTTAATGACTGGTTCCACCCCATTCCTTAGCTTTCTGAGAGTCTAGCCTCCTAGCAGAGGTACTGGCCAAAGCCATGTTTATTGCTGCAACTCTGTGGTGTTTCAAGAACCCTGCCACCACCAAGAAGCATACTGTCAGCTATTCATAAACAACATTTAAGTGTTTGCTGGCGGGTCTTCTTAAAAGAGTTGCAAGGTTTTTGCTGCTAATGCTGAGTCAGGAAGCCTGACTCTTAAATGAGGTGCACTTGCCTCTAGCAAACAGAGCCCACCTGAGAAAATGCTGACAAGAAGTCATGCTTAACTCTTTTCTTTTTGTGTCTAGAATTTCTTCTCAAACTTCCTCAGGTTTTATGTGGATGCAGTTGTCCACGTTAGTACCATTTGTTGACAGAGGTTTCTGTCCTCTCCCCCCCCATCCTACAGCCATTCAGTTCCAAAGAAACACACAGAGGTCTATATTAATCATAAACTGTTTGGTCTATTAGCTCAGGCTTCTTATTAACTAATTCTTATATGTTAAATTAGCTCATTCTTGTCTATGCTAGCCACATGGCTGAGTGCCTTATTCAACAAGGCATTCTCATCTTGTTTTTTCTGCAACTGGGTGATGACTGCAGACTGACTCTTTTTCCCAGAACTCTCCTGTTTGAGTTACCCTGCCTCTATTTCCAGCCCGGATGCTGGCCAATCAGTGTTTTATTAAAATACAAGTGACAGACCATTGTCCTACAGCGAAGCTGGGCAGTGGTGGTGCATGCCTTTAATCCCCACACTCAGGAGGCAGAGACAAGCAGATCTCTGTGAGTTTGAGGCCAGTCTGGTCTACAAGAGCTAGTTTCAGGACAGCTAGGATTGTTACACAGAGAAACCCTGTCTTGAAACAAACAAAATGACAAGAATAACAACAAGAAAACCAACAAGATGCGACATGCCAGAGGGAGAGTTCCTACAAAGTACAAGATTATAATCAATAATTTTTTCATTGCTTGTTGTAGAACAGACCATTTCACCACTTAATATGTAGGTACACTTTATGTATAAACTCACACATAACTCTTTGAGGGAGGACTGTATTTGTTCCAACTCTTCAGATAAATAAACAGGTATACCAATGTTTGGTCCACTTGCCCAATAACAGAAAAGAATACAACTTGGACAACAAAGATATCTACTTTGGTACTACAGTATGTACATTTTCTGTGAACCAGTCATTATAGTTTACTCACAATAGACACAATGAGAAATGAATGTGAGTATCCATCACTGGATAAACAGGTGAAGAAAACATCATGTACTGAAAGTAACACCATTATCCCATTAAAGAAGGAAGTATTAGACAATATTGAAAGTTTTAACAGCTGCCTAGATCTCTCTCCATTATTTTGACTAACATCACATCTTCCTAAAAGATCCACCCAATCCCTGGGCATCGAAAATTGTATCATTTCTCATTTGGACTAGTCAGACCATTCATCTCACTATTTCTTAATAACAAGTGAATAATCACAAATGTCTCAACTTTAAGCAATCTTAGATCTGATTACCTTTCTGCCTTGCAAACCTACCCTTTCCATTATGTTTGAACTGTGCACTATCCTCCAGTAAACCAATACACGAGTCTCCCCTAAATTCTGTAATTCTTCTTTATCAGTCTTAGACTTCACCATCAATCATTCCAAGCTTGACTCTGAGACTTCCCCAGACTGCTTAGCTCTGTCTTATCATTGTCTAGGTCTAGAGTACAGAATGTCAACCTAATTTACATAGAACTCAACTGCTGCTTCTGTGACTGTACATACCAGAAATTTAAAGTTCTAGTTTGTTCTAAGATCATTTTCAGCTGTTAATGGTAAGTCCCATTTAGCCTCAGGCAATCTACTATATGATTACATTGGGCTGTCAATTCACTCTCCTCCTTTTCAAGTATATATGAATAATTGGCATCGCTTTCCTTAAAACCACAGTGAACACTTTTCTCCATACATTTTTCTGATAACTAGTTCCTATCTCACCAGGAAAAGAGAAGAGATAATTGTAGAGTCACAAGATTTTATACCACTTCCAGGAGCCTTCCATCTTTTCTGATAATTATTCCAGTCTTAGCTTTGCTAAGATCTCAGGCCAACACCCCACCTCTACACAACACCTCATACTCTTGACCTATTAAAAGACAACACCTTAAATATGTTTACTGCTCTCACCAATTTTCTCATCTCCTCCATTTTTCTCACATTACTTTCATCACATACAAATAAGCTCCCATATGTCATTTTATCAAAAACCTATCATGACCTCATAAGGCAAAATCATTAAAAATAATTTTTATAATTTTACATAATTCAGTGAGATTTTTGTCCATACATGATAAATGCACTTAATTCTCTCTTTTTCCTTACTGAACTCACTCATATCTGTCTGTCCGTCTATCTATCTATGCATCTATCTAGATGTGTATCAATCTAGGTGTTTATCTATCCAGATAAATACAGATTAATAGATAAGTATATAAATATACACTCATATATACATATATATAATCATATACACACATTCATATCCTTCCTTAGGTGACCCTTTTTCCATGCTGGAAAAGAGGTTAAAGCAGGCTAGAGACTTGTCAAGGTTGGATGCAAATTTTCTTAGAGACACCCAGAGATCCACAACCGATTTTTCACAATAGCCCTGCAGATAAAGGCTGATCACCTGATATAAAGTTGCTAGAAAGGAATTCAACAGCACATTAAGACAATTAGGCACTATCAAGTAGGAATTATATCTGATGCAAGGATAGTTCCACATAAACAAATCAATATATGTGACATGCTAAAATAATGGGATGAAGGATAAAAATCCAATGAGCCTCCCAACAGACACAAAGTTTTTGAAAAAAATTGCAGCAACTTTTCATGGCAAACTCTCAGCACATTGGGGATAGAAAGTTCCTCAGTTTATTTACTGAAGGCCATATGTACTGTGTCCACATGCAACGTCATGTTCAGTGACGAAAATGTTGACCAGCCACAAAATGGTTATGTGAATTCACGGTTAGCTTTGATTTTCAAGCTTTTCTGACACAACATCTATTGTAAGATATATATGTAATCCAGGATGCGTGCGTGTGTATGTGTGTCCAAAACTAAGTTTCACGAAACAAAACTTTTCTCTAGTATCCACTTTATAATTTTTTGTTTCTTCCTTTGCTCATCCCTGCTTTCCCTTCTATCCCTCCTATTTCCCTTCCTCCTTTCCGTTTCATTGTTTGTCAAAATCTATTAACAGATATTATGATCTACTGAAATACTCATTAAAACAACTGGAATATCTAGATTCTGGAAAATACTATTAATAAATTGGGGAGACGTGGCAAATTACAACTTATTAAATAATTTTACCAAATATTCATTTCCCCAAAATCCTTATAGCCAAGATAAGAGGATCAGCTACCACAATGTTTATTACAGATATTTGAGGATAATGCTCTTCTTCAACAATAATTGCCCCCATTGGAAAGCCTCAATTTATAAAGCATTTAGTTACTTAGTGCTCATGATGTAAATGTCACAGTTCAAGTACTTGATGGAGAAAAATACTAAATGAAGTGCACTTGTTTTGAAGATAATTTCATTTAACATCTCTAAAGCAGGGCATAATTAAGTTACTCTGCCATACAAAATGATGGAAGCTTTAAATAAGTAACAGCTGGTTACCCCAATGATGGAGCAACTGCAGGGAAGCCCTTGGCAAGGACAGCTGTGCAAACTGAACCCACACAGTATGCTAATAGACTTTTATTATGGCTAAGGAAAAGAGCTGGAATGGGGTGATATCCAGGGATGCAAACAGTATAATAAGTCTGTACAATTCTTAGCATGCATTCAATATCATTAAGTATAAATACTGAAAATCAAAGTTTTTCATTTCTGTGGTCAAAATGTTTATTCTGTACAGATAAGCCAGTCAGTCTAGGACAGTCAGAACATTTGCAGGATAGTCCACTCATTTTTGTGTTTGAAATAAAACTACTTATTCTAATTAACTCACAAATAAACATCTTACTGCAACTTTAAAGTTATCGCTAAAATTCTTTCCAGTTCCCAAAGTCTATACATCTCAGTCAACTTCTGTATAGCCACACAAGCCATTTTGAAGCAATGGAGCTCAAGTAGCTCTTATGGGCCTCTTCAAACAAAATTAAAAGAATGTTATTAAATGTATTCTTTATTTTAACAGTACTATGTTTTTAATTGATGTTAAAATACTATATCAAAACAACTTGATTTTTGTTTCCTTAAAATCATTGGCATAATAATTTTCATGAAGTTAAATTTTCATTAACCATTAAAGTTATTGAAAAGTTAAGGTATTAAAGTTAGTCTTTGTAAAATGTAAGTTAAAATAATAAATAAAACACATCTTAGAAAACTGAGTAAAATAGCATTTGCAAGGCACTACTGCTTGACGCTTTCCTCATCTTTTAAGTCTATCGATTAGTTTATATGTGTGTCTGTGCACATGAATGAAGGCACACACAGACCTGAAGAATGTGTTGGATCCCCTGGAACTAGAGTTTTGAGCTTCCATATTAGTTCTGGGAACTGAACCTCAGTCTTCTGCAAGAACAATTTATCTTCAGAACCACTGAACCAAATCTCCAGCACCCTTTTGCCAAACTTTTAAATGTTACTTGATTTCTGTTATAAAACAGGAAAAAGTGAATTTGATTGATGCATTCATTTTTCTGTTGGTACATCAAAACTCTTTTTAAATCATACTGTTTATCTTTCCAGACTTGAAATCATTTTGAAGGGATTAGTCATTCATTCTTTGAACTAATATTTCATTGCATCATTTATTAAGTGAGCAGAAGGGTTTTGGCAGCAAGGTAAATGGCGCACGTCTAAGGTGTGAATAATATTGCAGGCTGGGGTGTGTGCTGTAGTCCCCACCAGTAACTGGCTTGTGAAATGCATAGCCGTTTCTGAGGGAGAAGACAGAGGAACCTCTGCAGAAGCCAAGGACTGAGAAAGTGCTTGGTCCCCAAGGAGACTTGAAGAATAATTTAATCCGTTGTTCTTTAATATTCTTTACTCATACATTACATCCTGACGACAGTTTCCATCCCTCCACTCTTCTCAGTCACCCCACCCCCAGATCTGCTCCTCCTCCAGGTCTCCCAGGGGTATCCACCAAACCCAGCATAACAAGTTACAATAAAACTAGGCACAAACTCTCATATAGATTTAAGCTAGCACTCTCTTTTATATAAAGGTCAAAGTAAATGTGCTAAATTATCAGTCAACGGTCTCTAGGTCCTCAAGTCCTTCACCTGCTTGCAGATGTTTATGTATACATGAGAGCTTTTATTTGTAAGGGTTACTCCTCTTGATATTTATGTAGAATATTCACTTATAAATTCATTTATAAATTATAGAAAACCATTGTATGCTCAAAAGGCACATGTTAAAAAACTAAAAATAAAGCATTATCAAGTTATGGCCATTTTTGTTTCATTTTTGTAATGTTCTTTCATTCCTACCTTAATAAAAGATAATTGGTCTTTTTTATTTTCTTCTGAAGCTAATGTATTTTTTTAGTTAAAGCTATTATGAAAACTAAGCTTTACACAAATAATAAGATTGAAAAATGAAAAAGTATTTTAATAACCTTTCCTGATAATTATATTTTTATGTTATCAAGTTATTTGACTGTGGTAGTTCTTAAAGGTTAGATGTGATGAAGAACCCAAAACAATACAGGTGACCTTTCCATATGCTATTGTTTCAACAGCTATTGGCCCAGTTCCACTTTGAATGGAGTTTTCAATTTGGCATCTATGTATTTACAATAATTTCATAACATCATACATTTATCAAGTGGCAAATACTCATTCACTAGGCAACAGAAGCCTTCTTACTGACATATTTCATTGCACCATGCCCCAAATATTACATTTCTTAATATCACTATTAAGCTAATCAGAAAATGAACAAATAGAAAGTTATCAAACTTATGGTGATGGCATAAGTCTTCAGAAAACTTATTTTTCTGCCTGAAAGCTACAATTTAACCATTGGAAACAAATACTGCTGGTTATTTTCCTTAGAGTGACAAGCTTAGCCCATTCAGTTTTTAAGGAAATATCTACGTTCTACCCAAGTTTGAATAATCATAATTTATGTATCAGTCATTCTTCCATCAAGTAAAAATGTCAGCAAAAAAACTACTAGTCCAGCTCCAGCTTAGCCCTATAAGAGCTTGAAACAATGAAAAGTTTTGGCATGAGAAGTATTTCTTTTTCAAGATGTAGAAAACTGGTGAAATTAATCTTTAAAAAATTATTATTTTGACTATTTTATCAATAGCACTGACGTGAAATGGGTTGTTTAAAGACCTATTGTTGAGAGTAGTGGCTCATGCCTATAAGCCCAGTAATCAGGGGATTGAAGCAGGAGGATTGTTACAAGTATGAAACAACCCAGGCCTCATCATCACCATAGAACCATATATTCAATTCCATACTATTTTTACTTTTATTTGGGAATTAGAATTGGGTCCACCGCTAGATTGTTAGTTCATCAGAGTGAGGACTGACTTTTAATTCTTATGTTTTTAAATATATATCTCGTTGCTCTAGCTTACATGGATAACCTTGACAAAGATTTTTTACCAACGCACTATGCCCTGGTTAATCCGTCTCTCTTCTTATATCCAAGTTCCTGCAGGTGCCCACCATCTTTGCTTCTGCCGGGTCCCGGCTAAAGACATTGTCTCCCATTCTGACCAGAATTCTCTTGTATATGATAGCCACATAGTTCTTAACTCTTAACTCACTATTTCATCAGGAAATAACCACAGTGGAAAGACTAGCCTTGGAAACTTCTGGTAGTCAAACCTCTCTACCATAAATTGGCTCTATCTAAGCACGTGACTATTCCTTAAATTCCAAAGGAAAAAAGCCCACAACTATTTTGTGGACAGTTTCTCGTCCCTTGTTACTCAGAGAGACAGGCAGAGGGCATAGTGTCTGTGTGTAAAGAGTTCTCCAAGAGCTGGGGCTGCGGGAATATGCGCTATGATGATGTTTCTTCGCTTCCCGCCCTGTCCCACTGCTCCCCCCACACCCTTGTTGCCAGTATTTCCTTCCTAGTCCCACTCGTATCTTTGCCTCATGCTTCTGCTTTCCATGAGAGGCAAACTCAGACGGCCATCACTTTTGAGGGAACCTGCATGATATATTAAAGACTCTTCAAGCTGATGAGCTCTGCCAAATTTTGGAACATTCCTGGTCGGTTCCTACTTTGAGAATAGAAGACAGTTTTATTTTTAAAAGTCATTTGGTTATACATTAAAAACCACAGAGCTAATTTGTATCATTCTGGATATGAAATTCATACAACTATTCAACTCTAACTTAGACTGTTTTATCTCTTATGTTATGATGCTTTCATCAACAATTAGAACGAAGCTTAAATCCCTCTAATGTCTTATCCTTAGAAAAAATGTCAAACAACTAGAGAGTTTTCCTTAATCTACCTTTATCCTATATACTATAGTTTGAGTTTGGACATTTCTGCTCAAAGGGATTCATCTTAAGATTTGAGCAGTAAGCAATGTCCCACAAACACACATTCTGTGTTGAGAGTTACACAGCCTAATGTGCTGTTTCACAAACTGCACTTCTTTCTCTATAGACCCTAGAACATTCCTCATTGTAGCCTATCCTCTGCTTTTGCTACAATGAAATTTAATCCAACACTGTTATAAATGCTTGTAAACTGAGTCTTCAAATACTGTAGATCTGTGCTCTACATTTTACACTCATTTAAATCGAAATGGATATTGTTGCTTGTCATTTGTGTTTTCATAAAATTTTATGCACCTCTTCAAGAAACTTTAGGCAAAAAATTACTCACAAATTCAGAGTGCTTGCATTTTATAAGTACGTAAAACTAAATGCATGGAACTTTTTTTTTTGCAAAGTTTCATAGTGTTAGAAAGAATGAGGTCATAGAAACAGCCAAATTATCTGTAGATAAGGAAAGGGGCCTTGTTATATTCATCTATCTTTCAAATACATTTCAGAATATTTAATCATTCACACAGATTTTCTTTTACATTTCTATATTATTTATTCCTTATTCCTCATTTGTTTTTCTTACTGTTTCTATGTCTAAACAGATAAATTGACCTCAAAGAGAAAAAAAATCAAACCTTTTTGTCTTTCTTTGTGGAATATTAATTATGGTGAATATTTTCAAGGCTAATAAGCCAAGTAATTACATAATTAACAAGTATGAAGAACTTTTATGAGTCAGGCATTGTGCTCAAAGCATTACATTCATTATCTTATTATAACATAGCCCATTTACAGCCTCCACATTAAGTAATATTCTTATAGAGTCTATGCATGAAGAAACTTGAACTACAAAGGTGTGAGATCTCTGGCTGGCAGCAGTGACACATTGGTGCAGCTGATCCCTAACTCAGCTTTCTTCTCTCTGGCACCCTTCCTCCTCCTCCTTCGCCTCACGCCAGTGTTCTATTAATATGGTAGGCTTGCATCAACCGTATGGTGATGTATCACTAAGCACAAATGCTCTTCAAAAATTTGAATTAGCCCACCATTTGAATTTAGGTATATTTATTATATTGTAATTGTTGTTTCCAGAAAAAGAACTATGCTTTACCTACAATTTAAACACTTATAAGGTGTTTATTATAAGAAGAAATCATTTAATTTCTCTCCAATTAAATAATTCTATTAAGTGAAATCTTTTTTGCCTTGGAAAAACTAATATATAGTCTAAAAGTACCATGAGCAGAAGTCACAAACAAACACATGAAGCTCAGAAGACAAGTTGCAGGTGTCTGTTTTCTTCCATAGTGCAGGTCCTGGGGATTGAACTCAGCTTGTTGGATTTGGTGGCAGGTGCCCTAACACACTGAACCATTTCACTTGCCCACTTGTTTGTTTCTACTCCAANCCTTTAATTCCCAACTGGTGTGGGATTGTTTATGACTTACGCCTTCAGTGCCCTAACACACTGAACCATTTCACTTGCCCACTTGTTTGTTTCTACTCCAAAATAGAAAGCCATAAGATCTTCTCCTAACAAAATAGTTGCACTATAAAGTTTCCTGTCCCTTTTTACTTAAGTATCTTAGGCAATATCAATATATCAATGTAGAAATGGAGGTTAAAGGCATCTAACTTTAAGAAAACAGGGCTTTCTTACAAGATGCATATGTAGGACTCCCAGCAGGAGAGACAGGACACCTTAGATCCAGAACAGAGCAGAAAGGAGAAGCTTGAGGGAAGGACAGTGACCTTCAGCCAAAGGAGATTGTCCCTCAGAGTTCTGGTATAGATTTTCCTAGACAAAGGAGAGAAGACTGTACCTAAGATAGAGAAGAATATGCTAAGAGAGCAATTAGCATCGTTCCCTGAAGAACAAATTAGCACAGGAAGGGTCTGGGCTCTTGAAAACTCCTATGGCAGCCTCTCTGTGAGAAGAAAGCCAGCAGATGGACAATTGCACAGGCTTACAGCTGTGCTTCTTTGACTATGGCAATGGCAGCCTTGCTGAATAGGAAACCAGACACTTATATCCATCAGTTACTAGCTCCGTGACCTTGATCAAGCCTCTCACCTCTGCCGGGTGACTTTCTCATTTCTAAGTTGAAAAAACAGCCGTTTTAGAGCTTGTCATTAGGAATTCTATCTGGAGGCTTCATTAAACTATCTCCAGCCCAGCCATCTCCTGCATGTTCTCCACTGGGAGAGGGTATGTGATTTCTCTGATCCCTAACATAGGGCAAAGAAAGAAATGTACCCTTGAGCTCCTCCAGGTTCTCTTCTTTGGAATCAGCTGCTGGGGGAGGCATATGAGGCTTTCTGCTATAGCTGTCATGAAGAACAGTTTCCTCTGGTGTGATTGACAGGTGAAATCTAAGCTCTGGGTTCTATTTACCTTTCTCTTAATGAGTTTCAAGAATCAGGCAGTATGGACACTCAAGGAAAGGTAGTATTACCAAGGCAATGACAAGCTCTTGGATCTATACAGATTCTGTTGTCAGTAGAGGACGTTCTCGGCATTTTTACAGTCAAGATTACCTCACTCAACTAGATGGGCACTCAACTTAAAACTGTGTGAAGAGAACATTATTTCTATTTTAAAGCCTCTTAGCCGACCTTACAATCTCACACCTCAAAACTGTGCTGGTTTTTAGTAGCCCTGGCTTTCTACCACACCATTAACTCTCAAGTTTTGGGCTCACAACCTATATTTTGTCGTTTGAAAAAAAAAAAAAACAAACAACAACAAAAAAGTCAAATTTGCATATTTGTCTCTTTGAACAAAATCAGAAAAATTGAAAGCCTGGCATGGTGGCACATGACTTTAATCCTAGCACTCAGAGGCTGGGGAAGACAGATTTCTGTTAGCTCAAGGCCAGCCTGTCAACAAGGCAAAACCAAGTTCTAGGACAGCAAGTGATACATAGTGAGATTCCCATGTCAAAGAACCAAACAACAACAAAAAAACCCATGGTATAATACAATGATTGTGGAAAGTATTTGCCTGAGCCCTCCTGTATGGGTGAACTCTTTCCTCCAGGAAAAGATAAAACAGGACACACTCTGTATGTTGAATTTCAAGGAATCCCGTGTATGTATGTATGTATGTATGTATGTATGTATGTGTATATATATATATATATATCTTCAACTGTTATTAAAAATTAAAGAAAATAGATACTTCAAGTCTTCAAAAAATAGAGTTTTTAAACATTTCAATGCCTCCAGTAGGGATTCACAATGTAGACATTCAATTTTTCTTTTCTTGAAAATGTGTTGGTATTGTGCTGTCCCAGGTCACTAAAATCACAAAATGCAACATTTAAGTATTTATACATTTTCCCTTTGAATAAAACTTAACACTTGGAACTGTTATATATCTGGTTAAAAAGTAAATGACTGCCAATAAAAAGTATGCTCCACTAATTTTACAGCATAAATAATTTCATGTGAGAATTCACTAATGCCTTCTTTTTATAATAGCAAACAATTTAAAGATCAGCTAAGTAAACAAAATACACAGTATTTAAATATTATATAGCTTTTTCTTCAAGTGGAGATGTCCCATTATAACAATAAAATAAAAAGTATTTGTAAACTCTGCTACAGCACTGAGACTGTCTTTGGTCCAGGGTCAAGAAAGAACCCTAGAGAGAAATGTGCCTCTAACCATTCCAAATAAAGGACTCAGTGAGGCATCAGAAACCTGTTTGCTCTAAAACTAAGGTCAGTCTGCAGAGGCTTCAAACACAAAATTGCGTTACAGTCAGCTGAGCAAGCTGAAGCCGGCTCCCACCAATTGCAAAGACAATGACTTGTAGTAGAATTCAGTGCAGGGAGACCCAGAGTCCTGTCTCTTCTATTTTATAGTAATAATATTATGAGAAATACCATCTTAAATAAGATTTTTTTCTTCCTGAAAAGAGGGAGTGAGAAAGCACATACAGACTTCATAAATGAGTTCTAAGGGTGCTCAGTGAAGTTTCCTAATTCATTGCACAGACAGAGTCACACCTTCATCCTCATGTCCTCAATTCTTCTGCAAGGAATGTAACCAGTGGCTCCGCTTGTGCTTTCAGGGGAGAATTCCCACAAGTCTCAGGGGGGAATGAAAAAAAAAGCATTTAAAACTGTATTAGACTAAATTTCCTCATTTGTAAAGATGAGCTGAACAATTACTCTCATCAAATGAATAGTGCACAGCCCTTTCTCTCCCCTCCAACCCCCTACTCTCTCTCTCTCTCTCTCTCTCTCTCTCTCTGTATGTGTGTATGTAATAACATTAACAATCTCAGTTGTAGTTGCCCACCATAAGCATTTTGTTTGACCTGTTGCCCCCTGTCTATCTTCACAACTACTCAGAAAACACTTTACAACTTTTTTTTTCTGAATAGAACATTATGTTCTCTGAAATGCTTACAATCTATCTGCAACTGGTAGTGGAGAAACAACATTTATTTGGAAGTTTGGGCTAATGCTGTTGGAACTGTGTTGGAGACCAGCTTTGACAAAAAAATACCACTTACCAAAGTAGGGGCATGGGAATCATAAAATAAGCAAAGAGTAAAAAGATGTGAATGAAAATAATAAAACAGAAAACGTAGGATAGTACTTGGAGGGAGTTTCAGTAAATAATGAAATCCACCCACATTTCATTTCTAATTGCTTGAAATACCTCTGACCCCAAAAGGTAGGAGTAATATAAAAAAATACTGAATTAATATGATACAAGGAAATGAACATAGAAATTGAAGGTTGTAGGCTACGTTCTTAGGTAACGATTTTGTTGCTAGAACAAGACAAGTAATGTTCACTTCCTGGACCAAAACATTCTGTAGGCAAACCACTCCCTGGGTGAAATCCATTTTATCTCCTTAAGGGAACAAAGATTTAGTTGAATCTTTAGACTTTTGTTTGAGGTAGAAACATATCTACTTTTCTATTCCATAAATACAAGGAAAACAAGGTCTGGATATTAGCCACACTTGTTGACAATAACTGTGAGAGAACAGAACTCTCTGATCTAAAATCTAGGTGTGACCTTTGAGGTAGAAACAGTCAATAACCTTGAAGGAATAAAGATCAATTCCAACTCTCTGCCGTTTCCTCAAGGTGGAAATAGGCTCACATTTTTGAACTTCCACAGAACTGGCAAACAATGTAAATCCTAAACAATAGACAACTGGAAGGTATATCATGTTGAGAGTTCCATATTGCAAAGCATGGGGGGATAAGGGAAATCAGTTTATCAGACAAGAAAGAGGAGCAACAGGTGGCCTGTGTCAGTAAAGCATAGGAAGGATCTCTGATTCTTAGAATGTCAAAGTCTAAGAAAAACTCAAAGTGCAAAGCAACAGATTTGTTGATGAGAACTACAATCAAGGCTAAGGTAATGAAATACCCTCACACTGACACGTCTCCTAGAGAAGACGGGAAACATGCTGGAAATTAATAGAAGCTCAGCACATTTATCCAAAAGTTGCAAGGTTCTGTGATGAGATGCAAACTCGGGGACATATAGATTTCTAGTTCCACCTCACTTCAAAGCTGGGTCATTAGTCCTTTGTTTCACAATCATGGCAGTGTCCTCAGGAGAGGTAGCTTGTGGCAACAGTACTGATTTCCAGGACTCCATTGTAACAGCATAGGAAGATGTTTCTGGCATGCACCCCAGGGCAACTAGAAAGTTCACAACAGAAAACGTTCACCCGCACAGGAGACATTGTGTCTCCAAGAAAGTCAGGAATGGCATTGCTGGCTGCAGTTGCTGCTTGTCTGATTAATGAGCTGACAATTGATATTAAATATTTCATAGCATAATTTAGTTCACTTTTCCACCTCACTTCTTCCCTGTTCTATAGCAATATACACACGCTTTCCTGGCAGTACCTGTGGAGGATGAGCTCTAATGGACATAATGTAGCCATGGTGTCAAATTAGGCCTTTTATTATGTGAAATTTGATTATGGGTCATAAATTATGTATTTCTCTTACATTAACTGATGAAAGTAACTTGTTAATTAGAAAAAATCAAAGATACTGACCTATAGTGAGCCTCTCCTGCACTTACTGCTGGCACAAAGTAGAATATTACAACAGGAATACAAATGTATATTTATAGTTTTTAGGCATGTATAACTTATAAAGTACCCACTAAAACAAATATAAACTTCTCTTCACTGGTAAAAATCCATTTGAGAGTCATTTAGAGTTCAGATTGTATATCTTTTCAGGCTATGAGGTTGCATTCTCTCTGAATTTGGATCTCTTTAAATGTATCCTTCTGCATGTTCAGCTTTTGCTGATGGAGTAGGCTTCCTATACACTTTTCTCCTCCTCCCTCTCATCCTCCTTAGCATTTTTGACGATACTAATGGAAACCTACTTTTTAAAGCTAGTTGAAATAGAGTTGTTATTAACTCTACTATTCTTAATCTTACAGTGCAGCAGAACACAAAAACCCATGCTCTAATTGAAAATGTGGTGCAGTTTGAGAGACATTTTTCCTTTATGTCCCTTCTGTCTCCACTCATTAGTTACCGTCACTATACTCTTAATTTCTACTTTTCTAGATCCCAAACACACAATTTCTTCTTGCTGCTTCAATTTTTGATTTGTTTGAGATAGAAAGTGATGGAGAGAGGGGTACCCAGCAGTGATCCATGTACCACTAGCAGCCTTTAGGCTTCTCACCACTTCCTGAGGAGCCTTATGTGTCCCCATTAAGAGCTAACCCAGTTAGTAACACTTTTTCCAAAAATGACTGAGCTCCAAGTCCAGTGGGTTCATCTGAAAGCTTCTAGGGCACCAGAGGCATCTGGGTAGTCCTCCATTTTCTGAAAGCCAATCTCCCCCCCACCCCCAGACTCCTGTATTTCAGTAAGCCTTCTCATCCTACATCTAGAATTTAACCACAGGTTTACTCTTCCACTACTTGCAAGGTTATTGTAGCCCAATGTTTTCCTTTACCTTATTAGAACTAGCATGCAGATCTCAATTATTAAACTTACTGTGAATTAAATTAGCACTTTCTCCACTATTTTATCATTACACTATCTTGTCAAATTCCTCTTCAAGCTTTTTATTTAATACTTGTTATTGTCTTTTTTCTTCTGTGAACTCAAATGAGCATAGTATGCATGTATGAAAAGTCTCACTGCATTCAGATGAATGATGTCTTACATTAACATTAATTTATTCAGTATTTAATAGCTTCTTGGCATTTTTTCAAATGGAACACACCACAGCCCTAGAGTATCTATCTTTATCAACTAGCTTACTTAAATCTATAAACTCTTGGGTCTTCAGATTCTTGTCGTTCATTGTTAATTTTTAATGAATTTACTACAATATAAGTTAGATTTGGTGATATGACTCAATCTTATGGTTATATCATACTTAATTACACAGAAACACACAAACACACACACACACACACACACACACACAGATCAGCTCATTACCAATACCTGAACCTACATACCGTGTAAGAACTCCAAGGCACATGGTTCTTTCTAAGACATCAAAGGGGAAGAATCATGTTCCTGTCTGAGAAAGAGCACTTGAAATTGGAGGTATCAACGCATGGGTAAGAGTTGAGCTATTTAATATTAAAATTATGGCTGGCCTCATAGATTTTATTCCTTTCTGGAAGTAAAATAACTTTTGATATTTTTAACCTATTTATATATTCTAAAATTCAGAATTATCATACATGTACATATATACTTATTTGGGAAAATCATCAGAAATTTCTCCTTTAAGAAAACCGCATGATAAATAGTAAGAATATCAAGACGGGTCTACCTTGATTTATTCAGTGAATACAGCTATACAAACTTGGATGCAAATTAAGTTTGATGGGGATAAGAGGAAGAGAAAGAACGGATTCTGGTGTCCCATGATGTCTTGTATTTTCCACACACAAATAATGAAGAACACATCTTAACAGAAAACAGGCCTAGTAACAGTCAATCTCATAAAGGCCACAATCTAACTAGAGTTGAGAACTGAAGAGAAACAGTATGCACGAATGAAGGTGAAGCCAACACACAGTCTGTGATAATTTTCAAACCCTTGGCAAGCTTCCCCTCCCCACATTCTTTGTAATAAACCATCACTGGATTTGCTGAAGGACAGACTTTAGGTGGCAGAGGCGATGAGCAGCCAGAAGATGAGTAAGGTTACAGAGGAGTCAATGTTTGTGGGCCAAGGATTCTACCAATACCAGAGATTAGACCCAGGAAATCCCCTCATTTCCATTCTTGGCTTGTACTCTTCTTTTTCCATATGCAAGAGAATTTTTTTCAGCACTGACTAGAAATGCTGAGCTGGCACTTAAAGAAGGGGTCAGGAATAAAAATAATATGTGAGAGAAACAGCATAAAAAGAAATACTGTGTAAAATATGCCCTGCAATTTAATTCACAAGAAATGAAATAGTGCTTGGTACAGGGTAATAAATGTAAAAAAGCATGACCAATTATTGTATAGCAGAGACTCATTCTTTGCTGGTAATCTGAGTAGGCCTCGCTTATATAGCTCTTAATGCATTATAAATACAAATTATGAGTCATGGTGTTAACCCAAAAGGCATTCAACTTAATTTTAATTATGTTGGGTCAAATTAGCATTCATGAATCTTTGTATAATTTGTTGACCATTATCTGGTTTCTTTTATATTCTCAGTCAGTGTTGGTTTATAAAACCACATTATTTAATTTTCCTAAATTTTTAAAAGTAAATTATTTAATTCTACACTTCATTTTCATAATTCCTCTATAAGTGCCTTTTATTAGACTTGCAAACAATCATTATTAAGATATTTATTTGAATAATAGTAAGACTCTGTACACATATCATGTCATTTGTGAATGAAAAACTTCTGCATGGGTTACTTTTTTGTAACTGCAGGGAGGGTCATAAAAGTAAATACAAGTATTTTAATTTTTCAGATCTTTTAGAAATAAATAAGCAGGTGGGGCGTTAGCTCACTGCGTAGAGTATATATCTGGCATGCTCAAGTACCTGAGTTCAATTTCAAGCACCACAAAAAAAGGCTTTTAAAATACAATTTAAAATGAGTGTGGAGTTAGAAATTGATTTTAAAGAACTCATATAGTAGTTGAAAGAACTTGGCTCTATGCAGAGGTACACAAAACATCGACTCTCCATGAATCAGTATTATAGAATGATAGACCACCACATTTGTAGAATATTTGGACTCTAAAGTTGTGGGTGCATCAAAAGTATTCATCATGTGTCTGATGCCTCATTTGATTATGCTGAAAGGAACCAGGACTCCCAAGGTAACACTTCTCGCATTTAGATTAGATAAGCACCTAGAGACAAAGAACTATTCACAAAGACTGTCATCCTGGGATCTGGATAATATTAGACGAGGCCAGATGAGGCTGGACCATCTCTAGAAATCTAGCAAACTCACTGGGAGAGTCAAAGCCCATGCCAAAGAGCAGATCCAGACAGATAGTTGGTATCTGAGAACATGACATCAGTGAAAGCTGCTTCATTGAAGAAAAGCATGTTGATGGCCCCAAGAAGATGAACAGCAGGCCTGTGCAGGCCACCTGTGGGTAGTATGGATTTTAATCAGTCAGAACTTAGGGGCAGCAGCAGGAGAGGTGTTATGGGGGGATCAATGTCTGGTTGATACGGTGCTTATAAAGTGTTTACAGGGGTTACTGGCTAGATTTGATTTACTTCTTAGAGCAGGACCAGAAGCAAGGTTGGATTGATTTCAGTTACCATACAACCTGTAGAGATTAGATATAAACTCCTTTTCTTAATAGAGAAGAACTTGCCATTTTAGGAGTTCATGTCTGCCTATAAATATTTGAGCTTCAGGGACAAGGAATGATTACTACAAGAAAGAAAAAATTAACAGATTTCTAATTTGATTATTTCAGAATGAGGAGAAGATGGAAAGCAGCTACTTATTTATTCATGAATGATTGCTACAGTGATAACACGCGAAGTCTACGTAATGGCAAGCTAAGGAATGACATAGTAAGGTATGCTCTTTGACAGTCTGCAAGGGCAGTACTCTTAAACAAAATGCAAATGAGTCTTCCTCCAGGATGTGTTTACACGAGGGACAAAATTTCCAGAACTATCTGATTAAAGTCTGTGAGAAAAACAAAACTGCAGATAGTCTCTTCTTAATGTGCAAATGTTTCTAAATTAGCATATGCAAAACAATACTAATTTTAAAGAGTAAACGTGAATATTTGTACTTGACTTGTAAAGAAGGCTTGGCAAAATATTGACGGAAAAATAAACCACCAGTTCTTGTGCGAAGACTGTTGCACTAAAAATTCTGCAGATTTTCGTGTCCTGATTTTATATTCTAAAATAGAGTTTCATTTTTTTATTTCTCATGAGTTGTACTGGTAAATTATAAGAGAATGCTCTTATCTCCAGCTTTCTGCTTAGCTAATATAGTTTAAAAACTACAGGCATAAAAATGCTGCTGACTAAATGCATACTTTACAACAGGTAATTTGGGCTATTTGGTATGGAGAGTTAGGAGAGTAGGCATAAAGACCGGATATAATGTAGTGTGTACTGATGTCTGAGGTACATCTGTTCCTCAAAGAATAGTCTCTAACTTTATGTTCCATCAAAAGACCCTCATAGTCGTTGACCAGCCTCAATGTTGAGATCATGGACTTTGGACTTTATTTAGGGACTGACCACATTCCTCTAGCAACCCAGATTAGGTCAGAGTTAGTTGTGTTCATTCACAAGAACAGATACACATTTCATTCTCTTTCTGCTGGAGTTGCTGATCTGGGAGGAAATGATGTGGGACTGCTAATCTTGATGTTTTCCCATCACACATCTGCAGCTGTGAGAATGCAGACAAAGAAAACAGCAACACAGCAAAGGGGTAACAGGATGGAGAAAGTGGGTCAGGGCACACCATGGTAAGATGAACATCAGTGACTATGGAAAAAAGAAAACTCACATGAAGCAATAGTGTTCACATCATTAGCCTAGTGTTCCCCTCATGAATAAAAGTTCAAGCAAGCAAAATAGGATGACCAACTTACTTGTATCCCACAGAGGCATTTAGGGAAAATGAAATACTACTGTGAGCATCACACTAAATATAAAGGAAGGACTGAAGAAACCATTACACCTAGCTTTGTTGTTAAAGACTATTTTTTTAGCAAGCAGATATTGTGATAATTTATTGATAAATGTTCAAATTCAGGCATATTTGCCAACTGCAAATTAAAGTTTAAGATACTTTAATTTAATGTATACTTCATAAATAAGTATAGAACATACTGAAAAATTAACCTAATTGATACATTAAAAGATTGCTGTACATATAATGGGACTCTATTCATCCACAAAGAAAAAATGAAATACATCACTTGCAGGAAAATAGATGAATATTCACATTAAGTGAAATCAGTTAGACTAAAAAAGACCAGTATNCCGTGCGGGAGCTGGGCTGGACGAAAGCAGGCCCGCTCCCTTTATTACTACACAGTATGGCATTTTTACTTTCATCTGTGTCATCTGGGGAAAAATACAGTACAAAGTTTTGAAGTAAAAGGGTAATTATTAGGGATGTTGAAGAACTTAGAATTATAATAGAAAGGTAATATTAAAAGTTCATTATAAACAAGTATAAAAATTCCCTTGTTAAGAGCTAGTTCCAGAACAGGCTCCAAAGCTACAGAGGAACCCTGTCTCAAAAAACAAAACAAAACAAAACAACAACAACAAAAACTTCCCTTGTTATATAATTATTAGGTTCTAATTTTCTAATATGGAAAAAAGAAATTGTTGAAAAGTTAACCACCATAGCAGAGAATTACCAGTGTGGTAGAATTCTTTACCCATACTCATGTAAGAAGAGAGACACATGACTAGTTCAGACCAGTAAGGCATGAGCAGAAGTAGTACCAATCTCACACTTTGCAAACTCCGTGCTCCACACTCTAAACTTCTGCTTTCATCTTCCAGGTGGGTCCATGTCTCTAACAATTAACCTCCTTAGAGGACTGTGTCCTTAGAGTGTCATCAAAGCCACTTCAAACTTTCCATGACTGAAGATGTCACCTCTGTCCTTAAGGAACACTGAGCCTTGAAAGTTACATTGACACAATGTATTTTCTATCTTTCCGATTTCATTTTCCTCATGAGATTTAGTTTGATATAATGTGAATAAGGAATTTTCAAAAAGTGATTCCAAAAATTTTCTATGGATGTACCACTTTGGAAATGTCAGAATGTTTTCTGAAAATTTTAAGTCATTGTAATCATAAAGTGTTTCATAATTGCTGACCAACTGGTACATGAGTAGTTTAATAATATACAACCATCTTAAATATGAAATAATATGTTTACAAGTTTGGTAGTATATATAATATTTATTCCCATTATAACACAGACTTCTCCTTACTAACTTTTCCCCCTGATCATTACTTTTGTGAATAAGTATATATTCACAAAATAATATATATAATGATATTACAGGTGAGTCTTTCACATATTATGTCTCAACAGACATATGGAATATCATATTTTAATGTGATATTCAATGTATAAATGTATTTGATACATTTATGATTTATATATTAAATTAATTAATCAATTATTTTCTAATTATTCTTCAAAAATCTCACATGATAGTAAAGGAAATTCTATCTTGTAGTTGATTAGCTCTGCTTTTATTTCTATAAGATATTTACCCATTTTTTATACAAAGGAAGTGACTGTGTGACAGAAATTTTATGAAAATATTATAGAAAACAATTTTATAACCACTAATTTACAAATAACTAAGTTTTTATTACTAATCCTTGTACAAAATATCAAATTAAAAGCTAACAAATGATAATAACTGGAAGGGAAGCCAAATGACAGAGACCTTCATACCAAAGAGGAAAGATGAATGTCTTCAGTTATGCAGCTGGAGTCATTTATCAGTTCCTAGTCTCCAAAGCAGAGTAGTGAACAGAAGCAACTCTTGTCACCAGCTGGGTTGCATGTTTGTTAAAGGATGCAAGGAAACCTTTACTAGGACTAAAATTGACCTGTTACCTATGATCAACCAACCTTCCAATGGTAACTTACTTAACTTACTTATTCTGTAGGCAAATTACTCCAATCACTAATTAGCAGAAACATAAATCAGAGTGGTTACAAATTAACACCTTCAAGATTAACATGAATAGTCCATAAGACACATCTTTCCACAGGGACTCATATAGAATGCAGATTGAGTGCCTTCTCGTGTACCACAAGTTTGAGGATGGACCTTACTCTATGGAGCCATTTCAAACCAGTGATGAACAGAAAACCTCTCCAAGTCTAGGACAAAAATAAGTACTGCCCACACCATGGAGCAAAAGAGTGATTACTTTCTTCTATTGGTCATCTTTACAAAGCAGATGACAAACAAAGTTTACAAAGAGAAGTTCAGAGAGAACAGACAAATACTTAATGTGGGATTCTCCTCTGTATGCTATGAATATGTTTTATTACCATTTGTTAATAAAGAAGCTGTCTCAGTGTATGGCAAGGCAGAATATAGTAAGTCTGGAAGAATAGAGAGAGAGAGAGAGTAGGCAGAGTCAAAGAGACACCATGTAGCTGCCAAAGGAGGAAGACACACTGAACCTTTCTGGTAAGCTGCAGACTCATGGCAATACGCAGATTTATAGAAATGGGAAAATTTAAGATGAAAGAGCTAGCTAGAAAGAAGCCTAAGCTAATTGGTTGAACAGTGTTGTAATTAATATAGTTTCTCTGTGATTATTCCAGTCGGGCAGCTGGGAAATGAAATGGCAGTCTGTTAACAAATGGTGTCCACATGGGTCAACTACATTCCCATAAAACCTGAGAGATCTTGGGAAGGAATTCTAGATACAAAAGAATAGAGTTAAGCACGGCTTCTTAGTAGCAGCATTTTCTTGGGTGGATTCTGTTTGCTAGGGGCAAGCAGAGGTACAATTCCTCTAAGAGAAGACTTTCTGACTCAGTGCTAGCAGCAAAATCTGCATGTCTCCTTTAAGAGCAACTTCCTGGTTCATGCCGGTCCTTTTATAGAGCTCTTAAATGAGTTTTACTAGCAGAGTGCTACAAGTTGCTTGCTTAATGGCAACATAGACCCATTGCATCCATGGAGGTGGTGTGGTGAACATGGCTTACAGAGCTGACTGTGAATGTACCTCCAACACGTTGGATGGGGTGGGGCCAAAAGGCAAAGCAGCCTTTGCCCTAGCCATGCCACTTAGAAACATGTAGATAGACATGGGAGAGCGAGAGAAAAGAGTATAGACAGTTAGAAAAAGAAGTATAGATAGTCATAGATGAAAGTAAAGTTAATAAAATAAATCCTAAAAAGTAATAGAGTAAAAAAAAAACACACAAAGATGGAAACTACACAGAAAGTCTGGATTATGTATATTATTGTATTTGCTTTGAAATGTTTGCCTGCAGAGAAAGACTTGATTCTGGGGGCTGCTAAGCTAAAGCAACATAAAGGTATCTTGACTTCAAAATTTAATTCAAAGAATATGTTACTTTGGAAAAGAGGTTTGGCTTTTGTTTCCACAGGAAATAAGTCTGTGAACTTCTTCCAGGTTAATGTGGTTTGATGGAACAAGGCCACTCGAAAGGTTTCTGTGAACCTTAAGAATACTTTGCCCAATAATCAGGAGGAAACGTAGTCTCAAAAATTATGCCCAAATTCCAAAAAAGATTGTTTATAAATGTTTGTTTTCATTTAAAGAGGGATATGATAGAGAAATAAATACTTTACATTTGTCTGAACTTTGGTATATTGATACAAATTTACGTTCAATTTATAACACCTTGCATATGTATTTGTCCTCTTATTTAAGGTATTATGTTTATGTAGATCATTTTAAAATGTAATGTATAATTAAAATTACAGATTAATAAATGTTCATTTATAATATTCAAACTTGTCATGTTAGGTAGATTTTCTAAATGTACAGAGATATATTTTATATGGATAAATATTCTTCAACCCTTTTGAAGACCTACAGAATATGGCATTTAAAATGTTTTAAGAACTTATACCTTTCTTTATAGTGAGACATGTCTACTTTTGGAAGTACCAATCTACTTCAAGATGATGAAGGGTATTAAGAAACTCATTACAGAATTTGCCTTCAATGTGACAAGGCTAGCCATTTGGGCAAGAAACTGCTCTTGCCTGGACTGCTTTATGGTATGCTGTATGAACTGGACATGGAGGACCCACAGAAAAGTGACTGCTGAACTTTTCAAAAGAAGGAATGGTCCTTAAAGGTTCCTGCTTTACAGAAGAAACTGCCAGGAATTCTACAGGACACAAAAGAAAGCAACTGATGAATTCTGCCAATATCAGCCAGTCTTTCAAATTTCCTGCTTCATGGAAAAATCTACCAGATACTATGGGCTGGTAGGCTAAAATGTTACAAAAAACTCTGGGTGATTGTCCAGGCAGCATGATGTCTCTATAAATTCTAGAATTTTAGAAGTTGCTTACAATGTACTTCCTGTTTACTTAGGTAATATTATATCCTTCTGTGGTATTGAAGAGTTGAAGACAGATAGTTAAAGTTCTCCATAATTATGATAAAAGATAAATTAGATATTAAACTGTAGACTCACAAAGATAGGATAGATGACAGAGTATTTTCCTTAATTATCCAAATGCAAATAGACTAAATATTGTAACTGAAATTCTTGCTTGATACCTGTGTTGTTATATGTAACTTTACTATGTTAAAATTAAAACCTTCTTTTTTATTCATACAGAAAAGGGAAGATGATGTGGGATTCCCCTCTGTATGCTATGAATATGTTTTATTACCATTTAATAAAGACACTACTTTAGCCTGTGACAGGGTAGAATATAGTCAGGCTGGAAGAATACAGAGGAGCAGACATAGTTAAAGAGATGCCATGTAGCTGCCAAAGGAGGAAGACACCCTGAAACTTTCCAGTAAATCACAAACTTGTGACAAGACACAGATTATTAGAAATGGGTTAATTTAAGATAAAAGCACTAGATAGAAAGATGCCTAAGCCAACTGGTCAAATAGTGTTGTAATTAATATAGTTTCTCTATGATTATTAGGGTCTGGGTGGCCAGGAAATGAAATGCAGCCTCCACCTGCAGATACTGACCCTTCTAACCTTTTTTAGGTTTGCTGTGAGAATCCCGTCTGTGCGCTGCTTGTATTGGTTAATGAATAAAGAAAGTTTCTTGGCCTGATTGGGGAGAACTTAGGTAGGCGGAGAAGACAGAACTGAATTCTGGGAGGAAGAAAGCAGAGTCAGGAGGCACCATGGATCTGCTGCTTGAGATAGATGTGCTGAATTTACCTGGTAAGCTGCTGCCATGTGGCAATACACAGGTTAATAGAAATGGGTTAAATTAAGATGTACAAATTAGCCAATAAGAAACTAGAGCTAATGGGCCAAGCAGTGATTTAATCAATACAGTTTCTGTGTGGTTATTTCAGGGCTAAGGTAGCCTGGTGGCTGGGATGAACAAGAAGCCCCTCCTTGCAACATAGGTTTTAATTCACTTTCTAAATGTTTACGTATTTATAAAACAAGCATCATTAATTCTAAAATACATAGTTCGAGGATAGGCCTTAATATGCATACACATTATAAAATGATCTTTGTGACTATGTAATGATTGGGTTTATGACATGGTAACTATTTTGTATTTTTACTGCATAGTAGAGGCACAGTAAATTTGAAGATTATAGCTCATCAGTTAAGTATAGTCACCACACTGTTCATTAGCTATCATGTATTAAAACTTTGGACCTTTTGACTAGTTTTCCCTTCCTCCTGCCTCCAATTTCTGCCAAGCACTAGTCTTCACAAATGGTTCTCAACTTCCCTAAGGCTGTGACGCTTTCATACAGTTCCTCATGTTGTGGTTATCCCCGAACAGAAAATTATTTTTATTGCTACTTTATTACTACAATTTTACTACTGTTATGAATCATGATGTAAATATATGCCATTTAGAATATCTGATATGTGACCCCGTGAATTGGTCATTTGACCCCCCAAAGGGGTTGTAACCATTAGGTTGAGAACCACTTGTCTACACTGTTTCTATGGGTTTGCCTTACATATTACACATACAATTGAAATCATGAAGTGTTTGTTATTTTTGTATCTACACTATTTCACTTACTCCCTAATTTCAGCTATGTTGACACAGTGGCATGATCTTCTCATTTTGTAAGGCTATGTGACACTCCACTGTATATATGTACCACGTGTTCTTATTCCATTATCACTAGACATTTCAAATGTCCCTACACCTCCTTATGATGCTTCTGTCAAGTGTGTTCATTGCAGAATGCTTATCTTAGTAAAATGTTACATCTATTACACTTTCTATATGCTTTCATAAAGACCAACTTTCTAAACTGCTTTACTTCTGTAAAAATCATACTCGATGTTTAAAGTGTCATGATTTATTTAAGAATTTTATTTTATTTGGTTTCTTGAGACAGGTTTCACTGTGTAACACAGGCTGTCTTAGAATTGTAATTTTCCTGCCTCTGCCTTGCAAGTGCAGGATTGCAGGTATGTACCCAGTCAATTTTTTGAATATGTATCTATACAGCCTCTGCTAGACAAGAGACTATATAATAAAGGTAACTCCTCATTTTAAGAAAAACATAAGCTAGCAGTGATGACATTGATGAAATTTATATGTACAATATAATAATGCAGTAAATTACATGGGTATGGGAAACAAAGAGTAACATAGAAATATAAGGAGTGAAAACTAATCTAATCTTATGGAGGTATTTAAATTGTCTATACCAAAAATAAGTGTCCCTTCACTTTTGCAACCCATATACTTTGCCTAAGGGCCATGTTCTCTACAATAACATTAATTCTGCAGCTAGAGGACATAACTTCAAACTCCAGACCTGCCTGTCTCCTATCTCTGTGTCTTCATCCAAGTCACCTCCCCTGTCTATAGATAAATTTCTCTACCATTTCATCTATCAAATTGAATAAACATAGTTCATGTTTCACAGTGCTGAGTGAAGATTAATTGGATCAATACTTTTAGAATACAACTACAATAATGTTTACCCCTAAATAATTAATAAATATTGATTTTAACATATCAGTTCCTCTTCAGCAATCAGAAATTTATTTATATAAAAACAACCTTTAATAAAACTAGTTTTGATTTAGAAAGTTCTTCAAATTGACTAAATGAAAACAATATGTTCTCAGCCGTTTTTGCAGGTGGAGGAATGTTTTTATAGATCCCTGAGTTCCTTTTATTTAATCAATTTTTATTAAGCTAATATACTTTTGAACCAAGGTCAGAAATCATGTCCTGAGCACAGGGAAGCTTTAGCATCTACAAGGAGTTCCTTTTGCTTGGAATTTTTTCCTTCCTTTCAGGAAAATGTTGATGAATTTAAACCTCACCATTTAATCCTCAACCTTACTGCCCTGATGTGTGATTCCCCTCTGTATGCTGTTAATACCATTGGTTAATAAAGAAACTGTCTTGGCCTGTGATAGGGCAAAAGAATAGAGCTAGTGGGAAAAACTAAACTGAATGCTGGGAGAAGGAAGGCGAAGCTTAGAGAAGCCATGAAGCCGCCATCAGAGACAGACATATTATAACTTTCCCTGGTAAGCAACAGCCTCCTGGCTATATACAGATTAAAGGAAATGGATTAAATTAAGATATAAGAGTTAGCTAGAAATACGCTTAAGTAATTGGCCAAGCAGTGATTTCATTAATACAGTTTCTTTGTTGTTATTTTGGGAGTCTGGGCAGCTGGGAAATAAACAAGCAGCCTCCTACAACACTGCCCTCTGTCTCCCAAGCATTTCCCACAATCTCAGTTTTTTTCTACCAAAACCCCATTTCTATCCACTGAAACAACTTCTCTGGGTCTGGGCTCTCACTTTTCTGAGCTTCCTTCCTCATATTTAGGAATTATGTTTTCAATGTTTTATTCAAACTGATGCTGAAAGATACCTGAATACTGGAAAGACAGGATGGTAACACAATGAGCTCATCAGCATATTGATTAGTATTGAAGAAGAAACATTCCAAGTTGAGGGTTCTGAACAAAATTATATATGTTTAAAGTCTATGTAACTCCTTAGTCCACAGTCATGTTACTGGGTGGTGTGCAGAGACAAGACAAAGCTCTTTCACAATTCCCAAGGTTTAAAAAGCCAAAAACCAAATGCATGAATCTTGCCCAGAGCCCATTCTGCAACTTCATATGACAAAAGTCAAAATAGAGACTCTCATCATAAAAGCCTTATACAAAATGGCACTCATTTATGAATACAGACCCCTCACAACCGAAAGTCTCCCATTAGCCCCACGTCTCCGAACTAAAATTGAGAAGTACATTTTAATGTATTTGAGTAGATAACTATACAAACCTATTCATTACAAATTAATAAAATTATCTTATTATTTTACCTATATATTTCAGTAACTTTTGAAGCAGACAGAATTTTTCCACAACTTGTGCAATATCCGTTATCAATCTGCCATGACTTTTCTGACTCATACTTAGTAAGTACAGTCTTTTACTAACAGTTTATCTTGCCTCTCTAGAGGAAAGATAAATTGGTTAAGTCACATGGACTGCCTCTCAAATGATCTAACGTCTGTTCTGAGAAAGAGATGGAAGATATAAAACTAAGTTAATGAAATCCTGCAAGCCTAGAATGACATAAAATATATGAACGTATAAGCACTGCAAGCCTAAATGAGGTTTATGAGGGAGCAGCTATGTATGCAAGAACCAGTACAATCATATACAAGATGTTAAAATTCTTTCTTTGTCACTGTTTTCTATTCAATCTGTGGGGAAAGGAACAAATGTTGGCTACAAAAAATTAGAAATCATATCAGAACTTTGAAGATAGGAGTAGGAAAATTAATATTTTGAGATTTAAAAAGGTTTTAATATTTTTTCTTTTAATTAATGCCTAAAACATTCTGGAGGAGAATGATTGGCCACATAAGTAATGTCATAGGATAGTATTATGAGTTTTGAGCTGTGGCCTATAATACCAGAAAGCTAGATCCTTGAGGAGACTCAACCCATTTTTTCATGAGACTCAGAAAACATATATTTGTTTAGAGAATTCCTGATGGACTTGTAATTAATTTAAATTAAACATGGGGGGAGATGAATAAAAGCTAAATTAAGTTGCGAATCAATTACAAGCTAAGCACATTAAGAAGATGAATACAGTGTAGAAACCTCAATATCACAAGGTAATAATAAAAACAAGTAGTGTTAGCACCCACTGAGGACATACCATTTGTCATGTAAAAGAAACCTGATTCAAGGTTACAAAATACCTTTGATAATGATTCTTATACCCAATACACAGTTTTTTTTAATTGTATTTTTATTGGTTCAATGATACTAAAATCTCATAGTTAGTAAAATGTCAGCATTCAAAGCCAGAACCATCTAATTTTAAAGCTAAACACAGTAAATAAACGTATCTAAGGTAAAGGGTAGGATGGCATCCTAAATTATAGCACCCATCTTTATATGCATTGCAAAATTAATGAAAATATGATGATAATATAGGTGAAGAATAGAACTTCTGAGCTACTAACCATGAGGAAATTGAATAATTATTATCTTTTTGGTAATAATAACACAGGAATGTTTACCACACACAGATGCATTCACACCATCTAGTCAAAGAGGGAAATGTGAAATCTCCTTGAGGTACAGTATAGAAATAGCAAATTACACCTGGGTCAAATGCCACAAATAAAATATTTCTAATACTGGCACAAAATGACCTTAGAAACTAAGATTTATGTCATCACTTAGTTATTATTGCAGAATGTCTTATTTCCATTGATAAACTCTATTGCCTTTATAAAATGTATTGAGACATCAAGCAACATTCATTGATATCTCCAACTCAACCAAAACACAATTTAATGAGTTTTTTTTAAAAATTCAACATTATTCAAGAGTAGCCATGATTTCCAAATAACAGGGATATTATCTCCTTATTAATAAAGTGATGTACCAAATTTTCCCTCACAACTGACCTAGGCTATTACAATCCATTCTTGTTAAAACTTCAAGATGAATCCATCAAATGTTGGAAGTCGTGAAACAGAATGAATTATTTAAAGAATCTTCTGAAAGAAATAAGCATATTTAGGATGAAACCAAATAGAAATTAAGCAAAATGGCTGTCTTCAAGTCTAGAAAAGGTCTACTGCTCTCAAAGTGGAAGAAATTAGCCTTGTCATATTGTTGTTATATGTTATATTCTTTGATGACTCTATCCGTGTGTATTTAAAAGAGAATTCTTAAACACAGTATTGACCTAGAGTCTTAAAGATACCTTGAGGTATTAAAGAGCTCTTCTAGACAGGCATTGGAAGCACATGCCATTAATCCCAGCACTCCAGAGGCCAAGGCAGACAAATCACTGTGAGTTCAAGACCAGTCCGGTCTGTAGAGTGAGTTGCAGGATAGGCAGGACTGTTTCACAGAGAAACCTCGTCTCAAAAAAACTAGTAGCAATAACAAAAACAGAGCTCCTCTAGGCATCATCTGGACATACAAATTTAACCATCAGTTCTTCATGGGAAACTGGACTCAGAAACTATGAAGATTCTTTTATTATATGTGAGAATGAATGTGGCCTGTATGTGTGTGTGTCTTTATGCACATGCATGTGCTGAAGTGTTTGTCTATGTGAAGGTCAAAGGCTGACATAATGATATCTTCTTCCACTACTCTCCACCTTATGTTTTGAGGCAGGGTTTCTCAGAGAACCTGGAGCTCCCTGATTTATCTAGATTGTCTGGCCAGCAAGTTCCAGTCATCCACCTACACCTACCATTCTAAGACTGGGTTTATAGATGTGCACCACTCTGTCTGGATTTTTTACATGAGTGCAGGTGATCTGAATAAGCACGTTACCAACCAGGACGTTGTTTCACCTCCACTTAAAATAATTATTAATATTGATACTGAGATCTCCACAGATTCTTTCCCAGCCCCTTACACAATGGTACATAATAGTGAAATGTTTGACTAAAAGTAGAAATATCCTTTTAGATATAGCCAAAGGATGAATCTGAAGGACTTATATTACTGTCTACTTGGGATTTAACCTGTTGCCTTGCCGTCATCAGTACCACCACATTCTTGCAACCTGCTATTATGTGGCCCTGGCCAAAGGGTATGAACAAAGAAGATGTGTAAAGACACAGATATCGTTAACATTCATAACTGTAAAAATATTGAATAATGCATTTTATTTACCATGGAGACACCTTTCAAAGGGTGTGGGATTAAGGAGAAGAGCATCAGATTTTCCAGGATTTCCATGTATACAGAAGACTCATTCCACCATGAAAAATCTCAGAAAAATACTCAGAACTTCAAGGCTGTGCTGCCTGCTCATGTCTGTCTAGGACAAAATAAACCTCCATTCCCTGCCTTCTATTCTTGCCAAATTTCAGAAGCTGCTGGGGCTGAGCATATGGTATGATGACCTCTGACATAATCTTCTCCTTGAGGATTTTAGGTTGAACTCAGACAAATCTATGAAAAATAAAACAGATAATTTTTTCATACTTCTTGTGATTTTTAAGTAATTCTTTTCCCCAGGAGCCTTGTGATGAGAAAGGTACTGTGGGTTCTGCCTTTTATCCTGATGAAAGGAGATTGTCTAAAAAGTCACCACAGAAACCGCCGAGATGAACAAGATGTGGCTAGGAACTGGTGGTGTTAACTTTGTGTTAATGGGATCGAATTCTTTGAAGATAGGAAAATCAAATGTGGGGCAAGGGACAAGGAATGCACTAATAACAAAAGCTGAAAAACCAAAAACTGCAGTGAAAATGTATGTGATTCATGCTAGAGAGGAGACTTCAATCAACCTGATAAATGGTAAATACTGAAGAGATGTGCTACCCCAAAGGGATCTCTGATGTACCTGTGACTTGAAACCCTTAAAAATGTCAAAAGGCCAAGCAAAATGTAAGTGTTAAAAACGTGTCAAAATCCTATCTTCTGCTGAGAGCTGCTAAATGTAGGAGAAAGATTTAACATATGGAAGACTGATTGAGTCAAATTTAAAAATGTGATAATCTGAAAAGAAAGGGGTTTAGCCAATACATGAGGTCAAAGTTACAGAACAAAAATTTCACTGGAAATTATTTAAAAAAAGTTTAGAAGGAATTTTCTCCCTGTGGGATGGTAATTAGTATTGGAGGATTTGAAATCCAACCATACAGATGAATCTGTTCTCATTTCTCAAAGCAGAGAGAATGACCATGGGCCACAATACTTCTACCCAGAGGAAATTAAGGACTTATATTAACATGATGAGAACTGTAAAACAAGTAGTTGATGAGCTCATTCATTTAAACAATCCAAAATGTGGACCTCATAGAAACTGAAAGAAGAAATGGTGGTCACTGGAGGCTAATAGACTAGGAGCAGGAGGTTCTAAAATAGACACTAGATTGCCATTACACATCAGCAAAATCTTCCAGGGTAATATAACGTAATAGGGACACTGCAGTAATTGTTTACTGTGCAATTCAAAAAGCCACAAGCAAAATTTTGAATGTCTCCAACACGAAGGCTTAACAAGTATTTAGAGGGATTGATATGTTTAGCCTGAATATAGGATATATATACTGAAACATCATAGGTATCCCACTAATATGTATGTTTTTGTGCTATATGTCTCAGCTAATACAATTTCATTTTTAATGGAATATGTGGGACTGGAGGAATGACTCTATTGTTAAGAGAGTCACATCTCATCATTCACTTTAAAGATACAGCTCATTTTGACCTCCACAGACATCACCTGCACCTAGTATATGGGTAGCTGCGGAGTCACACAAATAAACACGCACAAAAAAATCAATAACAAAAACACTCTTCAAAGAAGGCAAAACAAAGAGCTAAATCTAGCCAATTAGTGAATGAACCTGACACCCATTTAACTAGACTGTATGGGTGGCTACTTTGTTCAGGTGTTCAAACTCATCACATAGTGTGGTTCAAAGGGAACCTCACATTCACTGGCAATAGTACACAATACGACTGATGAAATAACATGTCATCCTGGGCTACACCATTAATGATTGGTCTCGATGTGCTGCGGCCTCTAGTAAGCTCGCTGTGCGGATGCATATCCCCATTAAATAGAGATTAGTCACTTGCTATCTCTTCCAGTTCATAGGTTATGTCTCTGTCTGATGTCCAAATCTTACTTGATCAATGCTACAAACATCTAAGTTCAAACACAGAGATAACAGCCCCTTGGCCTTCCCCTGCTGCATCCAGGACTTCTTAAGAGCAAACTTAAAGAGAAAACTTGAACCTTTATCTTCAAAAATGCATTTGAAATTGATGGGAAAATATGGGAACAGTGTTGTAATACACCATTCTGAGGACACATGCTGTAGTTCCTTCTACTAGAGATACGTCATCACACACAGAAATAAATAGGAGGCAGAGGTGGGAGCTGCTGCTGCTGCTACGTCTTAAGCAAGAAAATACGCACCAAATTTACCTCAAAGTCTGTAAACTGAAGATTTTAAGATAGACCCAATATTCTCAGAGACTCAAACCCCTAAAGCATAAAACGGCAGTGCTACTTTGATATTCTGTTTCAGAATGTTAGTTACAAGATGCCCGGGATTTCTCTGGATTCTTGTGTGACTCATTCAACAAAATCATTCTTTCTGTCATTGTCATTAGTGTGCAAACATTAGCATTATTTGATATAAGCAAGTATTTCAGTAAAAAATTAAGTCTTTCATATTAAAACAAGACTCATGAAAACAATTTCTGGAACCCACAGGGATTAAACCCTGTGCTTGCCACAGTATAATCATATTGTTTGAATAAATGGTCACTTACTAGAAGCTCTGACCAATTGTCTGTTAAGAAGCCCAAGGGCAGCCCATGCAGACACAGCAATGGCCTATTATACCACATGTATGTTTCAAAGGTTAATAAAACTAATAAATGCCAATCTCAAATGCTCTCCTTCTACAGCTCTTTCCCTGCTTTGTGTCAGGGTTTGCATTGCTTAAATCAAGAATTCATACTCTCCTAAGGGTGCTTCACAAGCCTGATGGTGCATGTCAGAGCAACGTGTTCCTATGGGCACGTCCCAGACTCAGCTGACACTGTCAGCGTGATGCCTTGGCATTCCCTTACTCTGCTTTCTGCTATTATCAAGCTGTCACAGTCTCTTCCTTCCACATTCATTACCTCCTCTTCCCTCTTTACTTTCATCTTTAAATGGATAGGAAGTCAGCTACAACCTGTTTTTTTTCTGGTTATGGAGCAAAGCTAAAATGTAGAAACACTGAAGGTCATGGGTACTAAAAGGAGGGAGACAGATGTGTATATCCTCATTAATTTTCCACCAAAATACATATTAATACGGATGTCAATTTGCACATAAAATATATGCCTTAAAGTATTTGGTTGCTTTTCTTATAAAGTATAAGTGTCTATTTTTTTCACAAGGTTTGCTTTGACTATGCAAGAACAGAATTTCATCTTTTAGGCACAAAACAAAACCCCCCACAATGTGGAGAAAACGAAGCCAACATTATTATATTCACGTATTTGGTTCTTCCAAGAAGTTTTCTACACACTTTGTGTCAATCACTGTGTTGGGGACAGGAGATACAGAGTCAAAGCTGTAACTCAGCCCTTCTAAATCTTAATATCTAATGACTTAAACATCTTCAGCCAATACAGCAGATGCCCCAGTCATGATCCATCTGTTTTTACTTCTCCACTGATGGACAAATAGGATATCAATAAGCAATTTGGTGTCAGTGCAGATGGGAGAAGGAGCATTTCAGTGTGATGGGTTTTATATTAGCCCAACTCAATAATGCTGTAGTGAATGTTTAAAGCAAAGAAGCATAATACTGTTTCAGCAGCTTGAACTCTGGAGACTTGAGTCTCCATAACTAGCAAGAGTTTTTGCTACTTTTGATGTCCAGCTTCAAAAGTCACAAAGTGTCCTACGGCCAAATTCTTGGGATTACCTCTGTGGCACTGACTTCTCTCTGCCTCTTCCACATTTCAATTTTCTTATAGCTACACTGGACTCACTGAGACAATCCAGCAAAACTTACTTGTTTTCTCATCAGTGGGTGATAAATAAGCTTAATTCCATCCCTTACCTCAATTCTCCTTTAATATATATCACAATGTATTCACTAATTCAGGTGATAAAAATGTTCATATGTTTCAGAGGCCTTGTTTCTACTTACTATGAATATTCATCAACATAATTTGTGCTGCTTAGAGATGGAACACTGTTATATTTCTCGTTATTTAAAATTATATTTGCATTAACATACTCGGTATATTGAGACTATTCATAAGGCTTTATTCAATTCTCATGGCATATAATTTGAGGATTTTAACCTTTTCTTATTACTTGCATTCATCTCATCAGTGGGTGCTCATCAACCTAGTATAAACCTGCCTGACAAAATGTAGGGCATTCAGTTATGTTTTAATTGCAGATAAACAAATATTTTATATGACATAAATATGCAAACCATACTCAAAATAAATATCTGTTGTCCATCTTAAATTCATATTTAATTGAAATCTGTATTTTTGTTTCCTAAATCTAGCAACTCTAATATAGCACTCTTTTTAAAATACTGAAAATATTGATTTAATATATACTGAGTTGAGATGTGAGATGGAATGATACATTTTAATTGCATTCCACAGGAAAATAAAATATTATATTATTAAAGTATTAAGAATTGTCTTTACATCCACATTTAAAATTTTCTAATTGACTAATATTCGAGGACATTGAGATTTCAGAATGTTTTTCTGAAATTTTACTTTAGGAGAACAATATAGCACTTTGTTATTAGGAATATAGAACTACAATTCAATAATTGGAAAATATAATTGAAATGGACCAACTATTCTATTCTATTTAAAAATACATACATA